>JAAAKG020026603.1:0-19924 GCA_010014905.2 Druon quercuslanigerum | reverse complement strand
ATATAAATGATTTCATTTCTTTTCTCTGAGTGTCCATGAAATAGTAACCTGGTACTCTATTTTCTCGAGAAAATGAGGAAATTAAATTTCAAGAACTCAAAATCCCAAAGGCCTCCGATTCAAATTAAATAATTATAAATGAAAACAAGGTCTTGAATGTATCTGGAGGCAAGGTTTTACAGAATAAACTATATATACTAAGAGGCTTTAATAATTATGATAATTAAACCATTATGAAATTAGCATAGGTATTATTTTTCAACTATTAACTTTAATTTTATTCCTTATATATAAAGTAAACTTAATAATTGTAAGGATTTAAAATTTGTTACGATTTATTTGTTGAAAATAATTTTATAACTAACAAAAACTTTAATGGAATTTTCTTATTAATATTTTAATAAGTGAACAAAGTTTAATTTTAATAAATAATAATTTATTTTCTTATTTAAAATATAATAATAAACACAAATAAATTCAATTTTCCGAAGCAAAAAATGAACACCGATTGATCAATTAAGTTATTTCCCGAAATTTGACATAATTAATTTTTTTCAGTTGAATTTACACTCCTAGAAATTCAAATTTTCTAAAGTAACTAAAAATAATAAAAAAATAAGTTCAAATCGTAATTATTAATTAAAACAATAAAGATGTTCTTAGAATTTACCTGACTGAGAATTGTTTCCAAGGTTAACAATCACTCGCATTCCTGAATTTTATTGTTAACACATGTATTTCCGTGGAAAAACTCGCGCAATTACTTTTAGCGTTTATCAGCTGATATACGACATGTATTTAGATAACGAAAACAAACCCAATTCTGAAAAATAAAAGACTTTCCAAAAAAGAGAACCTCGTTAAAAATCATTGTGATCACAAAAATAATTTTAAGTAAGAACAAGTATAAAAAAAATTAAATGTAAAAATTCATAAATTTTTTTGTTTTGTATTTTTTAAATTCCATTATTATTTTGTTTTGCTCTATTACTTCATACTTGAAAAATTATTAAAAACATTTAATTTTTAAATAAATTCATAAACCAAAAATCCCGGATAATGTTTTTACTGCTTCCGTTATGATGGCATTACAGCAGACCTTACATAATTTTAAACAGGAAATCGCTGCAGTCAGTACATGAACACGACCTTGAAAAATTAAACTAAAAATTACAAAAAACAGAACAAAACAAATATTTTAAATTGATTAAAAACATGACTTTATTGAGATTTGTAAATTTATTTTACTCATTTTGTTTAATTTATCATTTCAATTTTATATTTATTTTTTATTAATCAATTATTTTTATATTTTAACTTTAATCCAATATATGCAGTAGATTTGATAACTGCAGCCCAATTGAATTTTATTTATTATATAATTAAAGTACTTGATTTTTTTGAAGTTATTTTTTGATAGAATTTTATTATTTTTATTATTTAAAAAAAGTACCTGCAGTGGCAGAAGACCCCTCCGGAGAGCTTGCTTCCTCGACTTTAGTCGCTGTCATTTTGCATCGAAACCTCATTTTTCAAAGCTTCACTCACTTATAAGTCGTGCCCCTCTTTTCCGCAAGAACTGTGTCCCACTACTTTACTTTGTTGATAATAATATGTCTAATCAGTCGTACAGTCTGATGGAAATCAACTGGCTAAATAATAGGAAATTCTGTTGTTATCTATTTAAATTCAAAAAAGTTTTCAAGAAATAGAGAATTTTAAAGAGAACAAACTTTAAAGATAATTCAATTTTGATTACCCATATAAACAGGGTGGCCGTTTTAATCACATAAAAAATCCGGGTCATTTCATTTTAAGCAATTTTAGCTAGAAATATTAAAAATTGAAAGATTACATTTATGTTATAAACTGAACACTTCTTATATTAAAAGTTAAATTATTTTCATTTTAAATAGTTTAAAGGTCCTTAAAGAGCTTCAAAATTTTATTTAAAAGATTAGAAACATCTACATGTTGCTTGGCATTTATTTAAATTGTAATTTTTTTTTTAATTTTCAGAACTTGTAAGCATCTCTTAAAATGATTGGAATTCCTCCAATTTTTTTATCCGGCAAGATTAAAAATATTTGCTTAAAATATTCCAGATTCATTTTTGGTCATTTTGGAAATCTTTTTAAATATTATCTTAAAATTAATTTTTCAAAATAAAAAGTAATTTTAAATTTAATTTTTAACCCTTTTATAAACCGGAATCTGAAAAAAGCTATATTTTGTTGTTGATTATTGTTGATTGAGCCCGTTGGCTATTTGCATTGAAATTTCGGTATGAATAGCCAGATTTTGTCGGTATATGCAGACATTTCGTTTAAATTATCTGAAATCATTGAAATATTTAATTAATTTTGAATCTTTTCAGACCTTCTAAATATCTCTTCCACTTACTAGTATTTTTTCTAGGATTTATAACTGTATCAATATTTATTATACATAAATATTTTTAATTTAATAAAAGCCTTTAATTGTGAATACATTTTTTTCGAGTTATTTTAAAATTGAAAATAGTTTATAATGTTTCAATCGGGTGTTTACATTTGTTTATCTACTTAGACTTTCCGATTGTAACAGTTTTATTTTTAAAGTTAAAATCTGAAAATTCTTAAATTTTGAACTGATTCCGAATTATAATTTATATTCACATTTGATCAACTAAAAAGGTTTTTAATCAAAAATTGTCAATTTAAAACGATACTAATTTTTCATTTTTCAAGTCTTTAAAACTGCATTTTTAAAATTCTTCAAATACAAAATGTACGCCTAAATATTAAAATCCAAAATGGAAAACTTTTAAGTGAAAGATTCTCGATTATTTAAAGAACTATTGACATCAAACTTGGATAGATTTTTTTCTAAAAATTTGTGAAATTCCCGGTAAAAAATCAAATCACCGTCATTTGCTGGTTTCCCGGACCAGTTGCCACCCTGAAATAGTAAGAATTTTTAAAAATGGTACTAATCAGCTTGGTTTTTTGTCTTCAGAATTCAAATTTTCATTTTCTTAAATTTTGTCATGTTTTTCCACAACTTGAATTTTCAAAATTGAATGTATTACCAAAATACAAAATTGTATTTTCGAAATTCCTACGGCATCAAATTGTGAAATTTCCGAAACAGTGGAATTTTTATACGTTTTCGGTCTCAGTAAAACTTAAATTTCGACATCTCCAATATTTTCGTTTTCAAAATTATATTGTTTGATTACCCGATTGAGAAATTTAGATTTTTAAAAAATCTGACTGTTAGAAAATGTTTATATCAAGAATTTGATCAATATTTAAATTTATATTTTAAATTTTAAATAGTTTATAAATCGAATAACTTTCAAAATTGTATTTTACTAATCTTGTATCACTTTAAATTTTTATTTTCAGAAATTCATGTTTAACAGAACACTTCGAATGCAATGTAAAGTTTAGTTTCTAACAAATATTAATAAATTTCGCCCGATTCAAACGCATTAATTAAGTTTTAAATTTTTATTTAACGAAACTTCATGTAAAAAAATTTCTATTCTGAAAAATTGCAGGTGCTGTTCCAAACTTGTTTGACAAAAAATTTGGGTGTTATCCTATATATTTCGATTTTTCTTAAATCCACTGCTTTCAGATTCTCATTTTACCAAATTTGGTAGCGTATAAATTAAAATTCTCAGAAATTCAAACGCTATCTAAATCGGAATTTCGGTATCGGAATTATTTAAAAGTTTGCTCGTTCTAATTTAAATTTTCCAGAAATCATACGCTTTCAAGTTCGATGATTTTTAAATTTTTAAATACCAAAATCTCCTCATATGAAAGAAAAATCAACATTATATAGATTACGATTTATTACTCACTTTACAAGTATATAATTATATTTATAATACTTATAGCTACTCACTCTATCATTCCATTATAAAAATATTGCCTGTAATCTACGTGATCCTACAAACGATTGTCTAATCCTTTTCATAACAAGAAACGTTTTTTTCATAGAAAACTACAAGTAAAAAAAACAATCGAATTAAGTCTGGTTTTATAAAAATAGCTTTGCGGATCTTACTTTTGAACAAGTTTTGTAGTAAAAGGTTAACTCTGAATAAAATTTAGTATAGTGTCAACGACTTCGTTTTCGTTGTAATTTTCTTTTTTTCGGAAGTGGTTCTACGGTTTCGACAGTGGCTGTATTATTTTCTTGGTTTTCATTTTCTGGTACTTCATTGAAAGGCAGAGATCTCCTTTCTGACACATCTGACGCTCTTCGGGGCGTCGGACAAAGTCCCAATTCTGGCACTCTGAAACAATTTAATTTTTTTATTAAAAACGGTTAATGATGTTTCATTCTATACTAACTGACATAAAGGGAACAATTTATATTTTCCTGTTCTTTTTTACCTAAATTAACATTAAAATGAAATACATATTGAATTTATTTGTGTTCTATTTGATATTTTTATAAAATAGTGGGGATATTTTACTATAAATAACAGCGTAGGATATTATTACTCGTCACAAATTCATTTTGCAAGTATAACTTATTCTTATTGCAATAATAAAATATTTTATTACACTCTTAATAGAGGATAATGTTAGGATGTAAATTTTTCATGAATAAGGAAGATTTTTAATTGCTTTTTATACTTTTCCTACCATAAATTAATTTGAAGGAAAAACTTTCCGACTTGCGTAAATTACTATTTTCATTGCTACCGAAAACATTGGCTCACTTAAAGAATTTCAAAAGTTCTAAGAATAATTAATATTCAATTAGGTACACATATTACATAATTAATTCCAAATCTCTAAAATTACATACCTATATTAAAATTGAACAACTGGATTTTAATTCTGGAAAATTGAAGATTTTTAACTTGAATAATTTAATTATGCAATATCATAATCATTTAAAAATTAATCATTTATAATTGAGCTTGTTTAAAATAAAGCAAAAAGAACAATATTTTGTACGTGACAATTAAAAATTCTTAGCATTTATAAATTAAAAAATTTCAAATATTAAGTATTTCAAATTTAACATAATAAGAATTAAAAACTAGATTTGAAAAAATTTTAACAAACTTGCACGCGGCTCGCAAGTTTGAGCGCGCCTGGAGCGTGCGACTGTTGGTTCTCGCGCTTCGCGCTCGTACTTTGTATATTCCCACAGATTTTTTTAAACTGAAGGTCAAACCATCGACAACAGTAATTTGGTGATAGTGAATTCTCTTTTGTTAAAGCTCCTTCGGCTTTAAAGAACACATTCTCATCACGTATCTCGTGTTTCGCACTCGAGTTTGTCCCTCAAATTGTATATCATTTCCATAAATGTACATTATTACAATTTAAAACATGCATACTTATTAAAAAAGACATAGTGTTATTGATTTGTTTAAAAAATGCGCATTCTTTAAAACAAAATTTGCTATTAAAAATTGTATTGCAACTTCTGTCGGTTTTCAAAAACTGAATTTGCTCATTTACAATTTTATTTTTATAATTTAAACGTTACACATACGGTATACACATCAGCATTACGTTTTTCTAACTTCTAAATTATATGCCTAGCCTCAGTCAGCCACGAAAATTCGATTGATGAGGGTATGAGAGGGGGGGGGGGGCGAGTTTAATGGGAGTTCATGCGATCCCATAAAAATACAATTTTTTTGATTTGTACAATTTTTTATTAATTTTTTTTTATTGTTATTAAATTTTTTTTTTAAAGTAAATTTTTTGAAACCCCACAAACAAGATAAAAATATAAATTGAATAAGCAAATTTTTTATGAGAATATGCCCATTCACCGGTCAGATTTTTTGACTGTTAATGTTATTTTTTATGATAAAAACAAAAACTACACATCCTATCAAAATATCACCAATAACAAATTTGTAGATCTTTTTTGAGTGCACAATTTTGGTCTAATCATCATTTGTTGTATCTTGAATAGTTTGATCGTAAAATGGAATTTTTGATTTTTTAGTGTTTTTTGTGCAATAGAAATTTGAAGTTTCGATTTTATACAAAAAATTCAAACAGTCGTTATGATAATCTTGTAGGGCGTGTCAAAAGAAACATTTTTCTTGTCTTCACTTTTTTTAGTATCTTGCGTTGTTTGGCTGATAAATTTTAATTTTCGTTTTTTTTTTTGGATTTTGAAAATGCTATACCTCTGAAAATTTTCATTTTATCAAAAAGTTCTCAAAAAGTATCAAAGTTGTCTCAAAAATGTTCAAAATGAGCTCCCTTTTTGAATTTTTATCCAAAATGACTGGCTAACGAATTTGGCCTTTATTTTAGGACACTTAGAGTATACCAAATGCCAATCCAATCTGTCAATTATTTCGAAAGTTATCGCGCTAACAAACTAAAAAATCTACAGACACACAGTCACACAGCCAGACAGTCAGAAACATTCGTAAAAACCTTTTTTTCGGATGCAGCGGGTCTGAAAACGTGGACATTTGACAAAAACCGGAAGGGGGGGTCAAATTTTATACAAATCTAATACTTTCTCTGGATGAGAATGTAAAAATGAAAATTTTTTCTTTTTGACGTTCCCGGTGATCGTCAATAACAGAAAAATTGTTTTCTTCATGGATTGGCATTATATAAAGATATTTAATCACGACACAATAAACAAACCAAAAAATTTAAAAACAAATTATTTATTAATTATGCATTTTTTCATTTCAAATAATTTTAGGTTTTTTTAAGTCATATTCAGGGTGTCCGTTTTAATCAAAGAACAAAATTCCCGGTCCTTTCCCGGTTCGCAAACATTTTTCACGGTCAATTAAATTTAAAAATTCGAACTTTAAAGATAACAATTTTGCCCTATGAATTAACGAAAACTGAACTTTTTCAGCTTTTAAAATTGAAGTTTAAAAGTTTTTAAAACCAAAAATATTGTATTTAAATGCCTAATAATTTGCACTATAAAATGGAAAGTAATAACACTTTTCAATCGAACTATTTTAAATTCAATGCATTTAAACCGAAAAATTTAGAATTTCTAACTTTTATGTATTATAGAGTTCAGCGATTCAGATTCAGTATTAAAAATATAAATCCATGTTATCATTTTCAATGCTCTAAATTGAAAAATTAATCAATAAACTAAATTTGGTAAATTATAGTATTTTAACATTAGAAGTTGAATTATTTTAATTTTAAATAGCTTATATTTACTTAAAAAGCTTTAAAATTTATTTAATTCAAAATATAAATCATTTTTGATTACCTTAGCAATCTTAAGAAAGTGTTTTTATTCTTTTGAAGCCTTTCACAATTCTTGAAAGCTTATAAATGTTTTGTTAAAAATCTTCAAAAATTTACATTTTGTTTTAATTTATTTTTAATAATAATTATTATTATTAATGAAACCGATCTCATTTTTAACGTTGAACCCTGGAAATACTTAAATTTTGAACGGATTTAGAATCGTCTAAGCAAATTAATTATTAGAATGTATTTTTGCTGTAGATAATAAATAATGTTTGCTAAGGCCTTTACCGCTAATAATGTATTTGTGTAAGCGGCATAGGCCTTAAGGGTGTTTGATAAACGACTTTGCAGTGGCCGACTTGCTCTGAAATTGGTCTCAGTCGAAACCCCCAATTTTTCTGTCGCTAGGAAATTTGTGTATATAATTTAAACTTTTATTGAGATGCAATTAGATTATACTTGGGAGTATTACAGTGGTCTCGCAATCGATATAATTTTGCAAATTCTTAATAAAAAAAGTTTCGCCTGAATTTTTTTTTCACAACACAGACACTTTAGACAAAATCGGAGTTAGGACCAAGATTCTAAGACTCTATTCTTTCTTAATAGTTTTAAATATTTAGTAATTTATTGAGGTAAACGGCGTCAAAGTGAAACTTTTTGGAAATCAATTCTGAACGGAGATGTTGATAATTATTTTTCTTATTTATTGTAGCAAATTTTTCTTTCGCGCGTCATTTACCGCAACGAATGAAAAAATTCTTATTATAATAAGGAAGAATAAAGTCTTAGAATTTTGGGCCTTACCCCCGATTTTGTCTAAAATGTCGGTGTTGTGCATAAAATATATTTTTGTCAAGTGTAGCTTCTCTTATCGACCACCTCTTTCTACATTTTCACCTGCTTCCTCGGAATTTATGAGATAGTTTCAGATGAAACTTTTTCTTATTAACAATTTAAACATTTGTATCGAGTGCGAGATCACAACAGTACACTTAATTATAATTTATTTTCATCTCGATCAAAATAAAAATTATACATACATATTTTTCAGTGTCGGAAAAATTGGATATTTGGACTTAGACCAATTTCAGAACAAGTCAGCTATTTTCAAAGTTGTTTATGCAACACCCTTAAGGAACATTATTTATTTAAGTCAATTATTATTCACTTTTTGATACTTGAAGTACAGCTCAATTTTTCAGATTATTTATTTATTTATATTCACAGTTCATTAAGGAAAATTTTTGTAAAAAAAATTTCCAATTTCAAAAGCTTTTAATTAAACTGAATATTAAAATTTTTTAAATTACAAATGTACGCTTAAAAGTACCAATCTAAAATGGGAAATTTGGTAAGTTGAAGTTTTTTGAATTACGCATGAAAAAACTGAATTATATCACAGTTAAAGAAGCCTCGAAAAATTTCCGGTTATTTCGCGGGTTTCCCGATTTTCTGGTCCAGCGGTCATTGCAAGAAATTTGAATGAAAACAATATTATGATGAAAAAATGTATTTTTCTATTTAAAAATGATTTTTCTATTTGTAAATTATTTATTTCATTCATATGTTTTTTTAGGATAAAATTTTTCAACCGTTTTTTCTCAAGTTAAAAATTTTTAAGCTGATACATTTTTTATTTTTCAATATAAAAAGCCGTATTTTTAAAAATAATATGATATAATACAATATATAGAAATAATTGTTCTGATATGCTACAATAATAACAGTACTAAAACTTTTTAATGTTTGCGATACTAATGTTTGATTTAATTACAAACTTCCAACTGTAAGTGTGATATTTGCTTACCTAAACTTTAACTTTGATTTTCTCGAAATGAGATTTTATGAATTTCCAACTTGAAAAATACCCTGACGACACTTCTTTCAGCATAAAAGGTTTATTTTCATATGGCTATATGGCCCTATAGTAATTCCATACAGGCCATAAGGGCCGTTTTCATTACCTGTCCTTCAATATTGATATCAATTTTTAAAAAATCGTCGCTTGTGTAACAGTCGCTGATGCAACAAGATCAGAAAATTAAATGTATGAAGTCGCTGTTTGTTGAGAATATTGAACATTTATCAATCAATTTATCAATTACTAGATATTTATAACATGACATTCTGACATTTGAAAGATAGGAAGAGGATGTGAAAGAATCGAGAAAAGAACACAGCCACAAAATACACCTAAAAAATTCCCAAAAAAAGAGAAAAAAAATATTTCGAAAATAAAGTCAATCAACTTAAATCTAAAAAGTTTTAAAAATATAATAACATATAGCGGTACACGAGTAATGCTATATTTCTGGTTATATAAAAAACTAATTTTTAAAAATTTCGACTGATATCAGAGGTTAAAATATAAAACACAATAAAAAGTGCATAAATCTAAGTAAACGAGCGAAAATAATTTCATAAGCGTGAAAGATCGGTAATTAACAATACCTTCAGCAAGCAGAAATACAATCTAAATCATAAACTGTTATCTCCTTGTCAAAAATGAATCTAAGTATCATCAAAAACAAAACAAAATTCCGACGAATATCACTAATGCAATATGTTAAAACAATGTTAAAATTCTGAAATTTTCCTCTTCCTCTGTATAACTAAAATATAAAATTTAAGCATTATCAAAGATTAAAACTGTTTTAAATCAAATAACTTTAAATTTTAATAATTAAACAAATAAAACATGAAATTGAAGAATGTTTCGCAGAAAGTATTTAAAAGTTCAAAGTTGAACAAATTTCGTTTGCCAATGTTAACGAAGAAGAGAATAATTAAAAAAAATGTATTGAACATATAAAAATTTCGAAATGAACTGAATATTTGAGAATTGAAACATTAAAAATAAATACTATCAAATTGAAATTGAATTTCAAGAATATCAAATTTTAAAGCCATTAAGATGAAATATTCACAAATTTCAACCGCTTCGAATTTAAACACTTTTAATTTGAAGTATTAGTAATTGTAAATATTAGGGAGCAACATGTGATAAGTAAAATCCAAGATTTGTTATATCCTTTAAAATCAGTTAAATTTGCATTTATTTGGCGTCATTTTGTTAAATGTAAGAATTTGTTACAAACTTGTGCAAAAAATGTTTAAAAATATCAAAGAAAAAACTTTTAAATAAACATTATGTCTGATCCATATAACCTAGCAGAAGCATATAAATCGGAGATTTTTATTCTACAATCTAAGATATTTTTATAAAAAAAAGCTTATGAAAGTGTAGAAGTGTTTTTCTTCAAGTAAAAAAAAAAAGTCAAAATACTTTCAACTTCCGTTCAATTGGAAAATTAAACCATAATCTCGAAGTTGCGCATGTTCCTCTTTAAATTCAGAAGCATTTAACACTTGTTTAACTCAAATGCAAATCAAAATTCTTACCCAAAGTCTTGATCCTTTTCAGGCGAATCTTCCGTCGTCTCAATTCTACTAGGGCATGTTGCTACAGGCTCCACCGGTCTATTCTCAGCTTCAAGCGTTTTCTGACTCTGACTCGTACTAATTTTTTGAGACTGAGTCAGAAACCGATTTCTCGTCATGTTATTGTGCTGCACCGGCAAAGCGATTCCATGACTCTTGTAAGCTTTCGTCAAATCTAAGGTTGCACATTTCGTGCAATTGTAAGTCTTATAAATTCCTACGAGATAATTCGACAATTCGAACATATTCGAACGCAAGGAAATCACGATGAATTGGGCGTTCTTCGTCCTTTCTTTAATATAATTTCCCACGATTGAGACGTTTTTGAAATCTAAGGCGGCGTCTATTTCATCCATAAAATAAAAAGGAGTTGGCTTGTAATGATGAAGGGCAAAAACCAAAGCCAGGGAACTTAGAGTTTTTTCGCCTCCACTCAAGTTGCTGATATTCTTCCAGGATTTTTTTGGTGGACGGACGCTGAATACAATTCCTAAAATTTTAGAAAGAAAGATTTCAAATGAGGAAAGTACTATTATTTTATTTCGAGCTTCTCTTTCAAATTGTTTTTTCTTTCAAAATCGAGGCGCTTTTAATACTTTATAGAGATGTATTAAACAAGGCAATTACACTTTTAAACTTCTGGAATACATTTTCAATTCAAATTATTCGACACTGAACCATTTCAAATTTAACATGTAAAAATCTCAGATTGTAATTAAAAATAGACCATTTGATATCATAAACCTTTCAAATTCAAATAATATGTAAAATGAAAGCGATTATAATTTAACAACTCGTCGGGTTAGCGCAATATCGTACCTGCCTGTTGGTGGCAGCACCAGATGCGTAAAAACAGGGGATTTTTTTGTGTCGATAATTTTGTATTGGACTTTACGTTTTCCAAAATTCAAGCGATTTAAAGATTCAAGAAATAAATTTGAGTGGTATCTTCAACTAACCTTCACTAAACGGATCCAAAGAATCAACCAATTCCAGTTCCGCATCTCCGCCCAAAGTAATCATTTGGTACATCTCCTTCAATTTAGTCGTGATAATTTTAAACCCATTTCTAAATTCATCCATTCTTTTTCGTTTCGCGTCTTCATAAACCTCCCTAAGTTTATTTCTCTGCGTGGTAATCTCATCCAATTCGGATGCTCGGTGCAGATATAACTTGTCCTTTTCCTGATAATCCTGGATGTACTGCATATTAGGAACCTCCTCTGGAAGTTTTTCCTTCGCTCTTTGAAACTGAGCGGTGATAGTTTTCGTGTCAAGTTCCTTGACTTCATCTTCACTCAATTCTGTTAATTCTTCGACAGGCGTTTCGGGAATGGGGTGTAGTTTCAAGGCCGCGATTCTTTTCGTAAAATCTGGAATCCGCTGGGTTAATTCCTTTATCGTCTTTCGCATTTCGTTCATCTTTTGATCGAGGTCAATCTTCGTGGCTTTCAATTTACTCTCGTTAGTCTAGAATTTAAAATTGATCTGAATCTTTCGTTCGTAATTTAAGGCATTTGGTGATATAATATAGTGGTGACGGATTTCGAAGTTTGTTACTATAAGTCTTAAAAATTACACTGCAAATTAAAATACTCAAAGTTGAACTCTTTTGAACTTTAAAGTTTTAAAATTAAAGCCTAAAAATTTGTTAATTCAAACGCTTAATGATTTACACATATAAAATGGAAACTTTTAACACTTTTAAATTAAACAACTTGAAACTTATAAATTATACAGTTCAAAGATTTATAAATGCATAAATCCACGCTATGATTTTCAATGATCTAGTATTGGTAGTATTGATTGCTTTTAAAATTTATATATAGCAAGGGAAAATCGACTTATAATTTTGATCACCAGTATATTACCGCAGGATGGTCCTATACAAAAATATTTACAATTGAGAAACGAAACAGACCACGTGATAAGATACACAGAGGAAAACAAATTTAGATGTGATCATAGTTAACATTTTTGCTATACTAATTTCATTTTTTCTGTTACTCATTGATCACAAAGGATATCAGTTTGAGAACTTCCGAGATGAAATTAAAAACATTTTAAATAATATACCGGGTAAAATAATTGACAAAATCCCATAATATCTCCTTAGATCGGCATACATCGGACATGCTAATATTATATGTTCCGGGGTATCATGTCGATGTAGATTACAGATTGTACAAATCTCAGAAATATCAGTTACGAAATATTCCCTGTTAATACCATCTGAATTATCAAAAATGTAGTTGGAATCTACGAATCATCTTCCATCATTTACTCCAAATTGATTTAGCCACATCTTTAGTTGATTTACCCAATTATTTTTAACGCCTACGTCGTTCGACTTGTTGGACAGCTGCAGCATCCTCAGCTAAACTTCTTTGGGAATTGATTTTCGTCCAAATCTAGCAACTTATACAACCAGGAAAGTGTGTTTTTTAAGACATTCACCGACACCCCCGCAAGACCCGTTTCTGCAAGAAGGATGTACCCCGGTGTAGTCTTAGATAACGCGTACAGATTTCTAATTAAACCTGATTGCACCCTATCTAGGTCACCGAAGTATCTTAAACTCCAAATAAGTGAACAGTGGAAGGTAACACTAAGTATTAGCGCCTGCAGGAGTTTCAAGTGTATTTACTAAACATTTACTTTTGCTCTGTCTTGGGGGTTAATTCCTTCGGGACAACCCCTAGACAATTGTCCGCGACTGCCTATTAATTTTTTGTAACCGCATTCAGCAGAAAGCCTTGGTACAGGGACCCTCCATCCGCAACCCGAGGACGTACACAGCTGTGACAGCAAGTGGAAAACCCGATCGTCTGCATTCTTTTAGTACTTCTGTCGCGTTTTTCTTTGCCTCTATACAATCATGCTCAGACCATGGATATTTTTGAAATCGTTTAGTATGCCTAATGAAATTTTTTAATTCTAAATGAGTTTAGTGATTCCGATTTTTCCAGAATGGTACACCTTAGATTTAGTCCGGGAGCGGGCAATGCTTTCGTATGCAATAATATTCCCAAGGGCAAAAAGGTGTTATTCTTATGTATTTTGAGCAGCTGAATCCGAATATACCCGGCGCTTTTTCGAAAAAGTGGTACGTTTTTTTTAAATCGCAATTGTTTAAACAAATTATGAAAAAATGACTTTTTCGAACTGGACAATTTTTTTCTAGATAATATGGCTTATTTTAAGACGAAAAGGTCTCTAGCAACTTTTTCGTAAAATGCATATTTTAAAAGATATTAATTTTTAAGGTCTAAAATTTAACGTTTTTCGCTAACTTTGAACATTAACAACTGGTGATCTATTCAATATTTCTGAAATTTGAAAAAACCTCAATATTTCTGAAATTTGAAAAAACCTCATTATTCTTTCTAAGTAACTCTACAATTTGACGTAACTCAACATTAGCGCAGGTCCGGCGGAAATACAATTTTCGCGAGTAATAGTTAACACTTTTTCGACGTGCACAGCGCCCTTTCGCGCGCAGTCGTTATTTTGGGAATGGGTTTCAATTCGAAATAAATATTAGTTCAAAATAAATTATTATTGACATTAACAATCTTTTTTTATAATTCAATAAGCTCCTTAAATGCAATAATGTAAAATAATGTATAATTTGAAATAATGTTTTTTTTGTAGTTTACCCGTTAGAAATTTACTGTGTAATATAATAAATATAAATTTTTGGTTTTATACCAAGATTGATCTATCAAAGATATGCATTAGCGTATTAACTTCTTCATAAAACGTCTTCATTTTCGTAGCAAAAATCAGAATTACGAAAAATTACAGGTAAGTTTTTACGATTTTAAATTAAAATTAGGATTAATAAAATAAAAATGACAAAT
This sequence comes from Druon quercuslanigerum, assembly GCA_010014905.2. Classification (NCBI taxonomy): domain Eukaryota; kingdom Metazoa; phylum Arthropoda; class Insecta; order Hymenoptera; family Cynipidae; genus Druon; species Druon quercuslanigerum. Next base: position 5,397 of record JAAAKG020026603.1, on the reverse strand, counting down.
AATAGTAGTATTCAAAATTCACTACATATTTTAAATACAAATATTCAAATTTTTCTGCTGGTTTCGATTCGCGCGTAGCTGAGCATAACACAACACAAGTTGTATTTGTACATAACAAGTGGAGCGGAAGACAAAAGCATGTACACGGAGAAATAAATTCAATTTTATATCGGATAAACATTTTTAATAAATATAAGGAAATTTGATATATTTTTTAAATTAGTTTTCAAGAAATTTACTATTTGTAATATTTACAAATTTATTGTGGATGTAATTAGATTAAAAAAGTATTCTGAGAAATATTTTCAAAGTCATTATAGTTCCAAGCAATGTATTATTAAAATTTATAGTTTACTCAGTAACGTACCCAAGGAACCTATTGATCCATAAAAAGAGATTGTTAATATCAATAATAATTTATTTTGAACTGTTATTTATTTCGAATTGAAACCCATTCCCGAAATAACAACGAAAGGGCGCTGTGCACCTCGAAAAAGTGCTGACTATTAGTCGCAAAAATTGTATCTCCGCCGGACTTGCGCTAATGTGGAATTACGTCAAATTGTAGAGTAACTTTAAAAAAATAATGAGGTTTTTTCAAATTTCAGAAATATTGAATAGATTGTCAGTTCTTAATGTTCAAAGCTAGCGAAAAACGTTAAATTTTGGATCTTAACAAATTAATATCTTTTAAAATATGCATTTTATAAAAAAAGTTGCTAGAGACCTTTTTGTCTTAAAATAGGCCATATTATCTAGAAAAAAATTGTCCAGTTCAAAAAGTCATTTTTTCATAATTTGTTTAAAGAATTGCAATTTAAACAAAACGTACCACTTTTTCGAAAAAACGCCGGGTATATTCGGATTCAGCGGCTCAAAATACATAAGAATAACATCTTTTTGCCCTTGGAAATATTATTGCATACGAAAGCATTGCCCGCTCCCGGACTAATTATCACCCAGCCGTTCAATATATGCACTCTCCGTATCGATTGAAATTCTCTCAGAACACTACATTCTCTTAACATACTCATAAATCTTGCTTTTTTCTAGTCTTAAACGCAAGGTCAGAATTTCCTTTTGGGTTACTATCAATTATGAATTGAATAGGGAAGTGACTAGAACCTGATATGAAGTGCATAACACTCATACTGCATTCACAGAGTGTAAACTATGCGGGGCTCTCACTTCGCGTCCTACCATTTACAAGCATACATGTATTAAGTTCCATAAATTCAACAATATTTTCGCTTCTCCTATTAAATGTGACATTTAAACTATCCTTGCTCTCAAATAAAGCTGATCTCTGAAAAAAATCGGCCGTCAGCTGGTGCTGGATACCCACCCTTCCATTATAATCACCCCCAATCTACCTACTCGCTGAAAGAAAATTAGTACAAGATTCATTGAAACTTATCTGTAAAATATGAAAAATTTTCGGTAGATTCAGACTGGGTTTTCAATAGACAACCGTAGGAAACATTAGATTGAAACAAATTGATGGATGCAGGACAACCTTCTGGTATGTGGAAGGCTTCGACAACATCAGCGTTCTACAAGAAGAGCAAATCAATTTTTATTCGTCATATGTAGTGGAAATATTGCACAAACACAGCTAGACCACCACTCGCACGCTGTCTACGCTTTTCTCTGGTAGCATTCCTGTAAAAACTCATATTTTGCAAGAGATTTTACAGGAATGCTATCTGAGAAAAGAGTAGAGAGCGCGCGAGTGGTGGTCTAGCTGAGTTTGAGTAATATTTCTACTACATATTGTCCTCTTCTTGTATAACACTGATGTTGTTGGACCCTTCCACATACCAGAAGGTTGTCCTGCTTCCGTCAATTTGCTTTAACTTAATTTTACCTTTCTGCCTCTCATTTTCAGCATGCTTGTTTGTATCCACCTCGAGCTTATCCATAAAACTCTCGGAATTTCCCTTCAAGATTTGTTTATTTACTTACAGGGCTACATAGTCACTCGGTGATATGTTTTCTGTTGTTTTTGTTGTTCCTGATGCGAATTCAGATTAAGTACAAAGTTATCAACAGTTCCTTTCTCTCCAAAAAAACTTTTTTTCTTCTTGCTTTAGGTAATAGATTGTTTTAACCCACGTTTCCGCGTGCTCTCTACAGATGCTTGCTTATCCATTTCACTGTAGTTTGTGTCCGAGTTGCTTTGGTTTCGTTGAACAGGCGATGGAGGGGCGCTATGCTGTTTTAGATATTTGGTCAATTGCTCGCTAAGTCGCCCCCCCCCCCCCCCCACATTATTTAGGTCTTAAAAATAGTCAATTTTACCATTTAGGACCAACCTTTCACCTGTTACTTTGGTTGTGAGGTGAAAGTATTGTAAATTCGAGTACAAAAGTTCAGACCTCCCGGCGTGAACGACGGCGAGACGTAATTTACTGTTACTGTTTAAAAAAAGATTTAAACCAAACTTATTTTAATAAACTATTTATTTTTCTTATGGAAACTTGTAAAATTCGCGGTCAAAAAATAAATTCATTATCATATCCCAATTTTTCCCGTTCTCAAGAAATACCCGGTCCAGCGGTCACTTATAGATGCGCAGTAAATTTCTAGGTCACATACAGATGCGCAATAGAGAATTCAGCTGCTTATAGATGCGCAGCAAATCGATAGGTTACATATAAATGCGCAATAAAGCTTTAATGCTCTTACATATGCACAATCAATATGTAAGACACATGTAGGTGCGCAATAAAGCTTTAAGGCACTTTTATACGCACACACTAAAGTTCTAAGACACATAAAACTACGCAGTGAATTTCTAAAACACTTTAAGGGGCACGGTGAAGTATTCGGAAACTTTTAACTCCACAGAAGAGTGTTCTGTCACCTGTATACACGCAGTTGAATTCTAAAATACATATTTATGGAGTTACATATCACACAATACTTTCTCACTAACCTGCATTGTATTTAATTTCTCCTTCAGCTCGCCCGTGACTTCATCCCTCTCCACAAGTGCGTCATTAAGTTCCTTCAATTCTTCTATCATATTCGCCGCCTTCTGTTCGAACTCTTTCTTTTCTTCTTGAATAGCCAGTATTCGTTTCTCTGCAGTCTTTACATCATTCTCCAATGTCTCAATCCTTTGCTCCGTCTTCTTTGCATTCCTCTCTGCCGTCTTTATCGCCACCTTCAATCTGCAGACCTCCCCCTTTGCCTTATCTATTGCTTTGGTTAATGCCGCAATTTTTTTCTGCTGTTCTTTCACTCGATCTCCAGCAATTTCCTCGATCTCGTGATTTATCTTCGAAACCTTGTCCTCCGTAGATTTCGAACTAGCCTCCGCCTTCTGCAAATTATTTTCAGCACTCTCAACCCGCTTTGTCAACTCCTTCACTTTCTGAGGATTCGCAACGGCCGCCGCTGCTTTCTTTTCCTGAATCTTTAACTGTTGTTTTAAAACGGGTTCTTGCTCTGTCAGAGATTTAACTTCAATCATGAATTTATCTCGATCATTTCTCATCTCTCTTAAAGAGGCTGAAAGAGTCTGTAATTGATTTTCTAAAGGCTGTTGTTGCATTTTAAGTTGATTACACTCGGCGAAAACTTGGTCCAGTTCTTGTTGGAGTTTATCAACGTCAGCTACACTTGGCTCATTTCGCACAACTTTTTGGCCCATTCTACCTCGAGAAACGTTTTTTCCACCTCCACTCATTGTTCCTGCGAGTTCGATTAATTCGCCTTTCAGGGTGACGACCCGGTGTCGCTGAGCGCCGTAGGCGATTCTGGTTGCTTGGTCCAGGTCGTTGGCGACCAAAGTATTTTGGAGAGAGTAGAAAAATGCTGGAAGGACTCTTTCGTCATCGACCTTGATCAGATCGAAGAGACGCGGTACGTTTTCGGGAGTGTTGATTCTCTGTTTACATACTTGGGCGAAACGTTGCTGTTTTTCGAGAGGAATGAAGGTCGCACGACCGAGGTCGTTTTCTCGGAGGAAACTAATGCAGGACTCTGCGGTGGAAACTGTGTCGACAACGATATTATCGAGAGGACCACAGGCGGTGGAAATGGCAACGTCATATTTAGCGTCAATCGCCCCTAGGTCGCCCTGTTTGAAAGGATATTTAATTAGATTAGTTTAAAGGTTGTAAAACTGTTTAATATTTCAACTCAGAAGTAAAGAAAAACAAGATATGAATGAAATGCCTCTTTCACATGTGGATATGATAATAAATTACACTAGTAAACCATATTTGATAGTTTTTTAATGTATTATTATCAGAGATAGATTTTTGTTCCTTAATTCTTTTTAATTTTTGTTCAGTGTATTCATTTCATGCCGAAAAGAACAAACAATCTTTGTATAAGAAACTTTTTAAAATTGGAGAAACTTAGAGCGTTGGAAATCCATTCGCAGCGATATAAGAAAATTCACACAAAAATAAAATTAGTTAAATACACCATTTTTGTATATTCAGTAGGGCCAAGTAAGAATGCTAAAATTAATCGAATCGTTCAAACTGAAGGACTGCAATTTGTGGGTCAAAATCGTATTTAAATATAAAGTTTCAAATATTTTCAAATTAAAAAAATTTAGCCTTATTTAGAATTTTTTGAAAATCTACAAAAACATGTTTTTTGATTGATTCTTTTCCGTCGTGCCTATAACGTTCCAAACTCCCAAAAAAATCAAATCCCAAAAAATCTAAATCACGTAAAGTTTTTTTTCGAAAAGGCAAAATGATAAACTATTTCTTAGGTTCAGGCTAAATAAATCTCAGGGTCGATACATTTTCAACAAAATTGTTATTAGGCAAAAAATTTGTTTTTAAATTTCGTACTTTTTAAATATTGTAAACATAACAAAATCGTGATAATTCTTTAACCAAAAGGAAATGTTTTGAATTTTAAATCGTCAAATTTCACTGATTTAAAATATTTTCACTTTTGTCGAATGCTAACCCACAAATTTTTCCCCTTGGCTCAAACGATTTAATTTATCTTAGAATTTTCACTCCGTCCTACTCTTTAATGATCTCAAACTCAAATTAAAAATTGCTCAAGTTAGAATATTTAACATTGCAGTTGATAAACTTGGAATATTCCATTTTTTAATTAGTCATTTAACTTTTTACACTTCAAGTAAAATGTGTTCACTTCTATTACTTAACTAAAAAGTATTATATGTACTGTAACTGCTCCTATTTTACATTGGGTAACAACTTCTGTCTCCAAGTTTCATATTTTCAACATGCTTTAAAATGTTTCAGCTTCCAATTTTTTTTAAAGAGTATCTTTATTGGTTCAGCACTGGAAACTTACTTACTTTATTTATTATTCAGTAATTGAAGGGCTGGATCGAAGAATGGGACGTGCGCGTGGCCGCTTGAAAGTGCCCCTGAACGTTATGCAATCTCC
>JAAAKG020026592.1:0-19924 GCA_010014905.2 Druon quercuslanigerum | reverse complement strand
CCGGACCTCATTAAGGGATTAGGAGACCCGGGAACGAATTCGAGGGTGTTTCTGACCGCGGGAACGAACTCGTGTGCTGCCCTGATAAGCTGTTGCGCCTTTTCTGAGGAACCTGTCAATTAGCAGGTTCTCTTTGCAGTCTGCTACACCCTTTTTGAGCCATTTTGTTCGTAAATCTCTCTTCAAACAGGCGAAATTCTCCGAACAATCTCCTCGCGAAGGACAGCTGTCAAGATCGTATTCAGCGAGTTCCAATAAATTATTGGCCTGCATTTTTCTGACTTGGACAAGCCGTTTTTTTGGTAGGAGTATAGTGCGTCGTAATACAAGCCACTCTGGAAAGGGCTTTTTTGACTTTAAATATGAAGTGAATATGCGGAGGAGATGTTAGAGTGTAGAAGTAAAATTCTTTCACCAGAAGTTTTAGATGCCATCTGGTACTGGAGCTGAAAAGTTCTTTGTGCCCTTGATAGCTTTCTTCACCTCTTGGGCACTGACAGATGTTATGTTATGTAGGAACCTTCTTAACCCCCAGCGCGACAGGTACCTTTAGATGATATGATCAAGCAATACACCTAGTGAGAGTGATACGCTCACGTGTCACGTTGAGGGTTAAGCAAGAAGAATAATACAATGATGGAAAAATTAAAGGTTCAAAAAAATTTTCCGAATTTTTATTGATTTTTCAGAAGGCTGTATCTCAGTAAAAACATGGTCTTTTAAAGGTTTAGAATAACATTTTTTCAAGTAGTCTGATTCAGCTGCAATTTGCTTTTTTTAAACCTCGGCGCATCAATTTTTCACTGAGATATCGAACACTAAATCAAAAAGGACCCTTTTGTCTTTGAGCGACGATATCTCAGCAACCAATGGTCGCGCATTAAATTTAAGGGCAGTTCTGAAAACTGGAATAAACTTCTAATAAGATTCTGAAAAAACAGGAAAAAAGAGCAATTTATAGATTTTCATAAAATCAACAGATAAATTTCAAATCTTCATGAAATGACTAATGCTGCGTGTGCCCTTTACAATTTAGTAACCCCCAAAAACCCGGCGAAGTAACATTTCAATATTATGAACCGTTTCCTTGTTGCATTAGCATTAGCATTACCGAAGCGTACCACTTGGAGGTTTTACGCTTCTGTATGTGTGTGTCTGTCTATTTGTTTGTTTATCTATCTGTCTGTGTTTCTCTTTGTTTGTCTGTCCCTCTGTCTGCCCGTTCGCCTTTATTTTTGATGAGTAAGTAGGTTGTGCAATAACGCGTGTTGCCATAAAAACTCTCAATAACTGCCCTTAAACGTTGAGGCATGTTGATGCATCGTGCAATGTAGGGCTGCGGGATTGTGTTTGCAAATTTGGAATAATCTCGTCGCAAAGGTCGACCCAAACGTGTTCGATTGGGTTGAGGTCTGTGTGCCTTGTAGGGTGCTGTACGCTTTATAGTAACGCTAATGCCGGCGGTAGTGAAAATAAAATTTTTTTCAGCAGTATTTGCTAAAAAATAGGAAAGAAGCTAGAATTTTCTTTCATTTTAGCCATGATTAGGCCATGCACAAGCGCAACAAACTTGGCCCTTTAATTTTTTTAAAACTTTGACCGTTTGCAACAAGGAAACGGTTCATTAGATTGAAATGTAACTTCTTAGGGTTTTTGGGGGTTATTCAACTGTAAAAGGCACAGTCAACATTAGTCATTTTATGAAGATTTGAAATTTAGTTGCTGATATTCTGAAAAATCATAAATTACCCTTTTTCCTGTTTTTTTATAATCTTGTTGGACATTTATTCCAGTTTCTAAAACTTCCCTTAAATTTCCTGAGCGACCATTGGTTGCTGAGATATCGTCGATCACAGACAAGAGGGTCTTTTTTATTTAAGTTTCGATATCTTAGTGAAAAATGGTCGCACAGAGGTTTTAGAAAAAGAAAATTGAATCTGAATGAACAAGATATAAGATTGATACGACCATTTTTTACTGAGATAGGGCATTCCGAAAATCACTGAAAATTCTGAAATTTTTTTGACCCTTTAATTTTTTCCATTAGTGTATTTAACCGATAAAGACGAACTTTAAAAATAAATACATGAATTTGAACCAGATAGTTGAGTTTGTCAAAAAAATATAACATTTCAACTAAAAAAATACATCTTTTAACTAAAAATTGTATTTTCTACTTAAGTTTTTAGTCCAAAAAATTAATTTGTACAAAACAAATGAATTTTAAACCATAGGAATGAATTTTTAGCCAAAAATATTACATTTTCAAGCAAATACAAAAGAAATTTTCAATACGCAACTATCATATGCACAAAATAGGGTATAACTGCTCAGGCACCAAACGCTTAAGGCCCATTTTATAACAACTCCGGAAATTACAACACGATACGTTTCACCGAGAGGTCTGGGGCCAACTACTAAGAGCGGATAGTTAATGGCGTAGCACTATCGGCTTTATAGCTTGACGCCAGAAGAGCTCCTTAAGCGCTTGTCGGCCATTTAAAAACTAACTAGACAACTGACAGAAAGAATTAATCTTGAGTGATAGATGTATAATTTAAGATTCAATTAAAATAAATCTGCTTTGACTCTTACATGAATTTAATTTGTTGACAAGAGATACTAAAGTTCAAATATTTGCGCTCCTGAATAAGTAGGCACTAATTCTAATCAAAAGTGTAAGGAAGGAAAATAATGAAACATTTAAAATTAATACATTAGATTGTTTTATTTTGTGAATTGCATTTTCAGGCGTATATTTATTATTGAAAAGTGTAAAAGGGTGTCCAGCTGACTACGGCTAAATGTCTACGAGCTTCGTACGTGTAAGTGGAGCTTTTGTGGACGCGGTCCTTCCCATGCAGGATTTGGCACTTTTTGTTCAAGTAACTGTGTACAATGAACCACGTTGCAGATTTTTGAACCTTTAAGAACTATTTATAAACTGTTCAAAATGTCTGTTATATATTTTTAATAGATGAATTAGAAGTTTCTACACAAAATGTGAGCTGACATTGTAATACATGATAATATCACAAAAAATCCTGAGGTATTCCTTTCAACTTGAATTTTGATCAAAGTAATTTGCAGTAGTGATGATCATTTCATTCAAAAGATCCTGATTGAATTTCAAAATTGTTTCACAATTAAACGTTAACACTGAAATTGGCTTTGCTGAGATCTTAAAAAAAAGGACTTTTGGTTTCTAGAATCATGAAGCTAGCAGCACTTTTGATAACTCAGGATTTACTGTGATGAATTGTTATGTTGCGGAGAAAAGTTTGATAAAAAACTTAAATTCTCAGGCATCGAAAATCGCCCACTAGCGGCCAAAATTTTTATCCAAGTGAGCTAAATCGTAGCCTGGTAGTTAAGATTTAGTGTCTTAATAAAAATAGAGTCTCCTATCTGGTAAAATTTAGAATTTAAAAATATTTACAATACTTGTAGTGCAAATTCAACTGTATATACTGTGCTTCTAATTGTTCCTTACTTTCTATATTGCATATCCAGCTTAATAAATGGTATATTCCCGGAGGAAATAAGATTGGCCGAATGTTTGTCCCATATTTGTTGATCACCTAGCATCGCGCACCGTGGGAAAAAAATGGACCAAATTCGCTAGCTGCCGCAAATCTTGACAGATCTGCAACTAATTTTGCCTGAATACTCAGAAGACTTTCCTCGTTAACGTACACCTTCGGAGAAGACAAAAACAATTTCTTTCGCAAATATGCATTTAGAAGGTTATATTTTTGTATTCGTGGGTTTGGGATATTTGAGGTTGGGTGATGTGGGATTAGAGTTTGTCGGCTTGGGATATGTGAGCTTGGGAATTGTGCAATTAGGTTTTGTGGCATATGGTTTTGTAGGCATAGGATTTTCTAGAATTACGTTTTGTGGAATTGGGTTTTGTGGCTTTGGGGTTTCTGGCATGTTTTTTGCATTAAAATAGTTTAGTTTAAGCCCAGTCATTTTTAACTGCTATGCGTTATGGATAAAAAATTAGGCATGAAAATATATACCCTTCTATATGTATACTTACAAAATAAAAATTTCGTCTCCTCTTCATATGTACGTTAAAGAGGACAGTCTTCTGTCTATTCAAACAAGATTTCCTTCCGCTTCAGTAAAGATTTGTGGTGGCTAACGAATTTTGTCCATTTTCCCCCACTATAGGCATAGCCACAACAAGCTTGGCCCAAAATTAGACCAATGATAGATCGTGAAAATCACCCACTGGGATGATATGTTTAGAAATCATTTAGGGTTGACAAATCCTAAATTTTGAACTTCAACAAGCGAAAAATTTTTAAAACTCGTATTTTGAAATATTTAAACAATTCTTCACCAGAAAATATAACATTTTTTTTTAACAACTGACCTGAAGGGCACTGCTTTTTGTAGCAATTATGTGTCAATTGAGAATAAACCTCGTATCTGCCATACTGCATTACACACACCGGATTCTCGAGCTTCGATTGCTAGAAAAAAATAGTCATTTATCAATATTCCTTTCCTGGAATCTAAATACGGATGAAAGTGGTTCAACGAAATACAATTTTGTACTAGGAACATACAAGAGTGCGAAAACGTTGCGATCTTGAATACTGAAAATCTTACTTAACATTTCTTGAATATTACCGGAATTAAAAACTAACCTATTCTAGAAAAATTATTCCAAAAGAATACAAATTTCTGTTTTCAATATAAAAAATGTTCCAGCTGCGCGGGCACATTCACATCGCGCGCGGCTTTTTTCGCTCGAAAGTTTGTGCGCGCCTAGGAGGCGCACTTGTTGGATCTCGAGCTTCGCGCTCAATAATGTATTCACCAAACACTACGCGCTCAGTTATTGCGAGAAAAAAGGGTGAAAAGTAAATGTTTGAATCTAATTTAAAAAGAATTTTGTGTTGAAAAATTTTCTTTTACCTTATGCCTTTTTGTCCAAAAATTTTCTTTTTTTTTCGTATTGTATTTGCAAATAAACCGAAAAATCCTTTTTTTTCGTATCATGCGTTTTTTGTTTAAAATTTTTTTCTTTTTTAATTTTGAAGTTTTCTATTACTCTGATAAGTTTCTTTTTATCGAGAAAAGTCGTAAGGAGTTGAAAATGTAAAAATGTATGTAAATTGAAAATATATATTTATATAGTCTTTTTATTGTTTGAAAATTACTAAAATAGAACATTCGTGAAACTCATGATGGAGCAATTTAAAAGAATGTCTGAACCAAAATATATTTTTGCATTTATATATAAACGCAGAGTAACGAAATTAAAAAAAAATTCTGGCAAATCCCCAACAAAGTTTACTTATTTGCAAAAAAGTAAGTACAACGTACAACTGCTTTTTATGCGTCGCTAACGGCATTCCTAATTAGGATACTCAATCCATTTAAGTTATCTAAAAAATAAGGAACAGTTCAATAGTATACCTCACAGTAAAAAAAAAGGATCAATTTTGTTGCAGATTAGTTTGCTGCAAACGATGATTTAACTTTCGAGATTATAATGATCTGTCCATTCAGATTAATTTGATCTTATTTTATGGTTCATTTGTTAGAATAAACAAGATGGCAGCCAATTCTTGGCGCCGCCGTCATAAAGACATAACATAAAAATTGCATCTAACCGCACATAAGGGACAACTAAACTTAACAGATGATATTTCTAATATCAGAAAACATAAAAAGCTTGCATATGAGCCAAAGTACTCTAGGAACTTCAGTCACCTTTGTTTGACTTCATACATGATCTCGAATCAGATCATTATGATATAAAAAGTCGATCATTCACTCCGGCCGATCAAAATGCTCTTGAATTCGGTATCATTTTTTTTTTTGCATATAAAAATCGTGCGCGTGACAAACTGTACAATAAAGTTTAGGAACCCATATGGGACCCTTTATCGATTTCGATGCCAATTTCTGTTATTAAGACATTATGGTTTAATACGCTTTCTACCAAAATAGCTGTTAACTGTATTACAAAGCTGTCCAGTTTACTAGGCACAATATTTTATTTTTATTTGCAACGCTTTAGCTGCAGCATTCCTACCCGCTTTTCCGATAAAATAGATTGGCAGAGAAAGTTTTCTCTAGATTTACCATTGAGGATGTACTAAAGTTATTTCAAGTTGAAAATGACCATAGTTATAAATTATTCATAAAATCGACCTTTCAAACTAAAATTTACAATTCATATTCAGTCGTAAGTATGAAGGTCTCATTTCATTACCTGGTATGTTTTTATTCAAAAACTTTCATTTAGGAATGATAGATTTGGCAAATTGAGACTCCGGATTCTATAAACCCGCATAAAATTTGCCTGGCCGCTTGAGGCCATTCTAGTTGGCCCCTGATGTTTTGAAAATCAGTTTTCGAAAATTCAACTTTTCAAGATATTACTTTGTAGGACATTTCTTGGTGCATCTTTTGACACTTGAAAAAAAAGTTGTATCTTTTACCATTTCTGTAAAATTTTTTTTTTAAACTTAGTTTTTCAGACCGGAAAAGTTTATTAAATATTTTCACTTCAACTCGCTCCGACAGACAAACTTCTTCATATTTTAAGATAATAATGTAAAAATTATCCGTCAAACTGTTCTTAAGATAATGTGCAATTGAAAATTTACTGGTTTTGATAAATAAAAAAGTTATAAAATTTGTTGGCAATTATTATCAAAATAACGTTAGACAATTTTCAAACGCTTCGTTTATCGAGGGAATTTTGAGTAAGCCCGAGCTTTCAGCGAATGAAGTGTTTATAAAGATATAGCTAAGTTTTTTGTAAAGTTTGAATTGAATTGAATTGAATCATTCGTTAACAAAATAGGAGCATTCTAATCGCATTGGTCGAATGTGTGATAGAAGATAACTTCGGAGCCTCGACCTGCTCGACCACAGCCGTCGACTCTGGACTGATATTTTAGTTTATTTATTTGTTTACACTATTGAATAAAATTTTTAACATTAAGCCACAAGCAATTTTTTTTAAGACCAAAATCATTACATATTTAAATCTTACATTATATATACGTATTTACAGGGTGATTGCAAAAATTCAGAAAAATATATCTTACAACACAAATTTTTGAACAAAATAATAATTTTTAAACGAAAAACTCCATTTTCTGCTAAAAGAGATGAGTTTTTAACCAAAATTCTGAATTTTTAACAAAAAAGTTTATTTTTAACCAAATAGTTTAATTATCTACCAATAGCTTTTTTTGTCTGGAAAATTTTTTTAGAACTTCATTTTACTGGTTTTTATTCAAACTAAACTTGTTAACATACCACTAATTAGATAAAAATTGTTTAGAACATATGAAATACTTTTTGTAAAAACAGCATGAATAGAATTCGTAGAAAATCCTATTAAGAACATAATAAGCCGATACAGTATTATAGAGATTAAATAAATATTACGGCTAATTTCTGAAGTGAAAATATAACGGAAAACTTAGACCAACTATTTCCAAATAAATAATTACGTCTTGAACTATTCTTTCAATGGTAAATTTATATTTCGTTTTCAAAATTTGTTAGACTTAGCAATGTGGCTACCTTTTTTGATTTCATAAATCAGATTGAGTAATGTGCTTGTCGACTTAATACTGTAAACATCCTTAATATTTTTAATTTATTACTCAATACAAAAATCCTCTTTCCTTTATTTGTACTAGTTTACAGTAATATGCTTATAAAATATGACCTAAATTTTACGTAAGCAAATTTTTAGGAAATTAAAATAATAAAGAAAATAATCTTCACAGTCAATCATTTATACTTTACCTTGTTTTTCATTACTTTTCTAATGTTATTAGCCCTAGCTTCTTTATTTATATTTATTTTTCCACCTCCACTTAGAGTTTCTAGAAAACTCAACATTTACTTTTTTAGTTATTTATTTGCAATATTTATAGATATATTTGCTTAGGAATCAAACACTGTGTTCTCTTTATTTTGAGAGACGTGTAATACCTTCCTAGCTAATCTTCAAACTAAATTATTTATCAAATTTATCAAACGTAATTATTGAACTTGTTTTTTGTTTACATTATGTTTCTAATGTAAACCTATTTCAAGGACATTGTATACAATCACGCGCTCGGTCACTGCTATTTGATGGAAGCTTGGGCCTACTCAAAATTCCCTCGATAAACGCTTGAATGACTGCTTGTAAATAAAATGTATAACTTTTTTATTTAACAAAACCAATCAATTTTTATATGCACATTATATTAAGAACAGTTTAAAGGACAAGTTCTCCAATTTTCACCTTAAAATATAAAAAACTTTGTCTCTCGGAAGGAGTTAAAGTGAAAATATTTAGTAAATTTGCTGGTCCGAAAAATTACGTTATTTTAGTTTTTACAGAAGCGGTAAAGGATAAAACTTTTTTGCCAAGAGAAAAAAGATACGTCATGAAATTTCCTACAATGTGATGTGTTAAACATTCAAACTTGCGAAAACTATTTTCAAGTCATCAGGGGTACTAGAGAGATTTGTAGAGAATTTTGAAAGAATCTGCAACTGATTTCTACAACATTGGTGTTAAATAAGTTAAAACATTAGTTAAAATTAGCTTAAAGAATAGCAACCACTTATTTATAAAACTTTTTCAACCATGCTTCCAATCCATAATAAATGATGCGATTTATTTTGGATTTGGTCCTCGATTCACAGTTATTTTCAATATATTTAAATGAAAAACATTTGCACATCAAGTGACAAATCTAAAATTTAGTTTCCGTTTTGCTTGTTTTTCAAGGGAGATTTCCCATCTAATATACCGAAGTTTTTTATTTCAAATGACTACCTTCGCACATTAAGAAGTGAACTATTCGTAAAAGGATATTTGACCCTGTTATTTCTAATTTGAAAAAAGACAACTTTAAAAAAATTTAATTTCGAAAAAAAAGCTTTTTATCTTTCACATATATTTCTCTACGACAATATTAAATCTTGGCTATTTTCATAATTGAAGCGTAGACAAAATTGTTTTCAAATGAATAAAATGTTAAAATTCAAGAAATTTAAATTAGATTTATATCCAAATTAAAAATCTTATTTGATATTCAATCATAAAATTTATGCAAACTCCTGTAAAAAAAACAAGAATGCAACACCAAATTTGGACATCAACGAACAAACAAACATTTCAGGCAAACATAAAAAAGAGTAAAGGAAAATGAGAAGGCAAGCAACCACGTCCACTTCCTTCTCTATTTCTTTCTTTCGTCTTTTTCATTTTCATTTTTATCAAATCACAATAAAAGAACATTGAAAAATAAAAAATTAAATTATATTACTAAAGTTTCGTTACTTATACAGCACCCTTATCAAGGAAAGAGAAATATAAACAATAGCACCAAAGAACAGGTGTTTTTTCGTTGATACCTGAAAATCCAATCAGGCTAAACAATTAAACAAATGGAGAATTTTTGGTTTATTTATTGCGGTCCAAATTTGGTCGTTCGATTCTTGTTTTTTACAGGAGTTTGCATAAAGATAAAACATTTCTCTTCGAAATCTTTTAAAATTCCTGAATACTAATGATCGAATTCATTTAGGTAAAACCGTTAAATTTCGACATTTCAAGTCACATAATCTCAGTTTAAAGTGAAAAATTTAATGTGCTACAGTTTAGAGTTCTGAAGTTTAAAGATAAGCACTTGAAAGTGTTACAGTTTAATGTTCTTTAGGCTGAACGTGTTAAAGTTCACAATGTTGCTCTTTCAGGTACAGCAGCTTGGAGAGTTGCAGTTTAAAGTTGAGTAGATTAATGATCTGCAATTTTAAATTCTGCAGCTTAAAGTGCTTGACGTACAGTTTAGAGACCTCAGCTTAAAGTAAAATTTGATGAAGAAATTGAGATAGAATCCAACATATTTTGTGTTTGGAAATCCAAGTAGGTCACAGTACTCAAACAATCAAACAGATCCTAGCTGAAATATGAACTTGATGCGCCAGTGACAAAATTTGATTTAAGAAATCCAAATCAGATTTTGCTTAGAAATCCAACGTGGTCAAAGCATTGGAGCATCCAAACAGATCTTAACAGAATTGCAGAATTTTGAGCGCAATTGGAAAAATAGTTTTTGGAAATCCAATTAGACAACAGCTAAAGTTTTACTTAGAATTCTGAATTCAATTATGAAATATACAAACCGAAAGAAGAAGAATTTCCATTAGGAGTTTTTTTATTTGGCACTCTAACCGAAACCTATTAATTTTGCTACAAAAAACATAATATGGAATAAAATAGTTCAACCTAATTTTCCACCAAGAAAACATGAAATTTGACCTAATCCGATTATAAAAGATTCGTCACAGTTATAGGTACAGAACTCATTCTGCGGTGCCTTCTAATTATTTTATACAAATATTTTTTAACGTTCATTAAATATAAATGAAATAGAAAAAATAAGTATTTAGCTTATGAAAAAGGCACAACAAAATTAATAGGCGCGTACCGGGGCGCGCGCAGAACATAGTGGTTTGTATCGTATGTAATTTGCTTTAAAGAATAGAAAAATAAAACTATTTAACGTACTTTTTTCGAGAAGGTCTGAATTAAGCAAAATTTATTATATATTTCCATTTTTATATTGGCTGATTGCGAAACCTTGAAACGCTGTTAGAAAATAATTGCCAGCGCACAAGGCGGTGATGTAAGAAATTTTATACAAATTTTCGTGGAAATATCTATGATCTAAAGAAACAAAATGCAAAAACTCGTGCTTTTGACATATAAAAAATTAATAGTTCACGTATTACCCATAATTATATAATGAAACGTATAATTTTATTGCGGATACTATTTGTAACGAGTGGGAAGGGGTTCCCAATGTGTGCTTTAAAGTTCACATATATCTTTCTTTCTTTTCCTTACTCTTACGTGAAGTTTTGAATTTTGAATCGACAAAATTGGGATTTCTCTCAATTCATCCCACATATGCAGAAGTTGATGAGGATGTCGCTGATAGCAGAACCGTGCGAATAAAATTTTCTTTTTTAGTTACTCAATTCATAACTAATTCTTCTAAGTACTAACTGTAGTGCTACCAAAATACCCCGAAAATATACTTCGTTGGAGAAGACGTCCATAATGAACTTGGTGAATGAATTGGATATAGCATTTCTGAAAACCCCAACGGAGAAATCCTAAAGTGTTCTTGCAGAAGCCTAACGGCTTCTCTAAATAAAATATGTTTTCTAAACCTAGTGCATGCTTTGTACGTCGGGTCCTTAAAGAACCGTCTTAAAGGACCCGAAAATACTTCTAAAACTAGACTTTCTAGAAGAAGACGAACAAAAAAGTACATAAACAAAAATGAACATAAACAATTACACTATATAAGTCTGCAGATCAGGGTGTTCATTGTTAACGAGCAAATTTCAACTTTTAGATTTTAAAATGTAGACATTTCGGACAGCAAAATATATAACTTTTGTCTCTCAAGGATCAGTGTCACCTTTAAAATATACACATTTATCGTACTCGCTTCAACATGTACACTCTAACGTCTTTAGTTTAACGTGAAGACACTTTCGACATGCAAATTTTCAGAAAAATCTAACAGTCCTCCAAGTAAGTCAACTCAGTTAACGATTTACTAGGATTTTTTTACGTAACAGAAATTAGGTTTTATCAGATTTTAAATTTAATGTTTTTCTTTACAGTTAGAGTTTGGCGGCACAATTAGAATTTCCTAATACCAAGTTCCTTTTTATTGCTTCAAGCTACTATGGCTTCTTGTAGAGTTAGCTTGTAGAACGAAGTCATGTGTTTGCTACTCAAGAATCGTATCAGTACATTAGCAATACAATCGCCTTTTTGTGAGCTGTCATTGCTACTGATTTAGCAGAAGTTCTACTGACTTTAACCCTTAAAAAGCACCGGGGGTGTATGACACCCCAAAAATAGTTTGCGCTCGAATTAAGTATACTAAATGTTTTGTTTTTTTCCGGAATAAAAAGTATACTAAATTCAAAATAATTGAATATGTGACGCTACCTGGCATTTACTGGGATCATTAACAAACAGAAAAGTATGTTAACATAGATCGCCAAGCGTTAGTGTTTGATCGGGAGCCGTCCAAAGTTGACCTGTCGAAACCGTGGGGTGTTGAACACCCCTTGTGCCAGTAGTGTGTGAAAAAGTGTCTATGAAGCAAAACTTTTGCCTTTTAAATTGTTTAGTTTAAAATTATTCTTAATGTATGTATACTATATAACGTGAAAAATTTTTTTCTCAATGTTTTATAGTATTTTTTACATTTACAGATGGCTTATAATCTACGGCCTGTGTATAATTATCACCCCTTAGGTCTCTGCACCACGTGTGCCTGCATCGATGATGCATTTTAAATGAATTTTTATAAATAAAAATTGGTTTATGTATAAAAAATATAGTGCTCATCTTTACCAAAAAACTACGTGTTCATATCTGGAAATAAATACCTTTTTTAAAAGGTACAATATTGCCGTATTTTTTCTGAAATCATAGTATTTCAAGAGTTAGCCAATTAATTTTTAGCTAAAAATATTAAAAAATTACGCTTGTTATGAATTTTTATGTAAAATAACTAATTTTTTCCGCGTTTATTTTCAATTTTTTTTAACTATCATATATTTAAAAAATGGTTCTAAAAGCTGTTGTAATTTAAAAAAGACATGTTAAGCTATATCCTATAAAGTTTTCGTTACAAAATATGCAGTACAGGCTTCACAATACACGTTTAAACACGTGTGGTGTCAAACAAATCTTGTGCCAGCAATGTAATTATTTTGAGGTGTACCATTTAAGGGTTAAGATTGACTCTTGCCAAAATGTCTTTGCTACTTAAAAAAGAATTTATTTCATGTAATTTTGCTTCCGTTTAAGAAAATTATATTATAAGCCTTTACCTGAATTATTATAAAATAATTCATTTACAAATTTTTGTTCAATTTCCTGATTTTTTTCAAGTTTTCAGACAAGATGCTCCAGAATACTCGTTCAGATTGTAGCAAGTTTAAATATCTCAGAGTAGTACATTCGATTTAGTATATTGGAGTAAGAAGCGGAATAAAAAATTCGCATGCTTTTTCTGCCTAGTCAGGTAAAGTACCCCACCATCAGCAAAGGTCTGCTGTTCTGTTCTAGACAATGTCCGAGAAAACGAACAAAGCATACCCTGTCTTGCAAAAAAATAGGCATATCAAGATCTTTTTTTTTAATTTGAACTAGATTTTCGTGTGGTTGATAAAACTGATGATAAACAAAAAAATTTTCCTGGATACTTTTATAAAAGTAAAATACTACATTTGTATTTAGCCAGGATTACATGAAATAAAAATCGACAGAGCTATTTTAATTGGTTATTAGAAAAAAATGTAATGACTGAAGAGGGATATATTCATGGCATAATGTTTATCTATTATTTATATAAACAATTCTTGGAGGCGATAATCTAAAGGCTTTGATCACATGATAAAGAATTCCGACATGTTAGTTCGACATCGCCGATTTCGACCATCTGAAGAGTCAGTCGTCTCGAGGACTCGATTGACCCAACAGCTCTCCGGATATCGAATTATAGTTATATTGTTCCTTAATCACAGAGAATGATACTCATTACTTTAGTATTTTGTATTAAGACTTTTGTATGTTAATAAACTCTTGATATTGTGAAATATACGCTACAAATCAGAAGTGGGATCCACTTCTGCCCACTTGGCAGACAGCGAAATTTACAAACAGTGCTGGTGCAGTGAATTTGTGTCTGTGCTAACAATAAACAAATAAACTGTGGAAATGAGAAGAGGTAGATCTCGTAATCGTGATGTCAGTGCACGCAAGGATAGGCTAGGCAGAGAGAGAGCAAGACATCGAAACTCGTCTCCTAGAAGGTCCTATAGGAGATCACGTCATGATTCAAGAGATTCATCGAAAAGTCAGAGTCCCAAGAGATCTCGCCGAGCAAGGATCAACTCGGAACGGTGTCATGCGACCACCACCAACTCTGATTTCGCCAAGCTCACTGATGAACTGGCAAATATTATGAGAATTAACTCGAAAAAGTCAAGTAATTTCATTAATGAAAAATTTCTACCGGAATTTGATCCGCCGGTACGAACATAATCTACAGCAGACTGATTGTATAAGGTAAATTCTTTTGCAATTATGTATGATTTGGATGACAAAACTAAGCTCTATTTAGCGGTTTGCAGGCTTCGCGCTAACGCCAAAGTGTGGTATGATGAGTTGCATGAAGCTCAATTGTCTTGGCCAGTATTCTCCCATTCTTTAAAGAAACAATTTCCTGGAGAACTTAGTTTCGGGATTTTGTATAGAGAAGCCGAATTTTACGAAAGTACCCCCGGTAAGGATCTGAAAACCTACTGCTTTAAGAAAATAGGAAAATTAAACAAGCTCAAACTTGATTTTGAGGAAGATAAAATCATTAATTTCGTTGCTCGTGGTATTTATGATGAGAAAATTCGCACCACTATTCTCTCAAAACGTTGTAAAACCATAAACCAACACAATGACTCCATTTTCCGTGAAGCCAGTGATAAAATTAAAGGAAACAATAGACAACAAAACGCGCACGAGTTCTTAAATGGAAAGTCAAAATTAGGGGACGATAAGAAAAATGCGCGTTTTCACTCCGGGAAAGTAGGCCATCGGAAATACGAATGCCCAGACCTGAAAGAGGCGTCCGGTTGAGGGAATGCGGAAGTAATAAAGTTTTCAAAGAACGAAAAACCGAAATGTGCGCATTGCCACAAAACGGGTCATAAAGAGAAAAATTGTTGAGGAAAAAATAAATCTGTCAAATAATCAAAGCGAGCATGACTAGCCGATATGAAGGGAGGCATGCAAGTCTGCGAAATAAATAAACTAATAGTGCAGAAGCCTATCAAGTTTTGTACTGTGAATAATATGGCGAGTGAATGCATGGTTGATTTGGGGAGGGATTGCTCTATTATCAGATTCATCAAAGCACAGGCGCTTGGATTAAAGTTATTTCAAACACAAGAAAAATTAGCAGCTTTTAATTTTGCGTTAACAATGCCAATCGCTTGTACCAAAGTCTATCTCCAGATCGACCGCATATCATTCGAAATAGAAATGATTATAGTTCCGGACGAGCAATTATCGAGAAAAATAATTATAGGTCGAGACGTACTTGCAACTCCCATATTAAAAGCTATCGTGGATGCAGCTGGATTAAAACTCGAGAAAGTTATTGAGTCAAGGAAACCGAAAGAAGTTGATTTGATAAATAATGATAAGAGAGACATAAATGGGAAAGACATACAATTCCCGGGAGTTGATGATCCAAAAATCATGCGGGAGAGTCAATCACCTTATGCCAGTCCTATCAGTATTTGTTAAAAAAAAATCCGGTGAGATTTGTGTATGTGTGGATTATCGTTTACTAAATAAAAGGATTAAGTCCGATTTGCAACCCGTGCCACACATTGACGATCAGATTGATCGTTGATCAGGGAAAAAGTTATTCACTTCGCTAGACCTTAAGTCTGGATATCATCAAATTCCTGTTGACGAAGAGTCTATCGAGTTGACAGCATTCGTCACCCTAGACGGACATTATGAATTTTTAAGAGTACTTTCGGTCTTAAGAACTCACCGGCTGTTTTTCAAAGAGCAGTAAATAGAGTCCTCGGCGAGCTGAGATTCTCTTTTGTGTTGGTTGACATTGACGATATACTCATAACCGCCTCGAGTTTCGATGAAGCTTTTAGAAATCTTGAATTGATATTAGAGGCCCTTTTAAATAGTAATCTCACCCTAAACATATTAAAGTATAAGTTTTTCCAAACTACTATCGATTACCTCAGTAGGGAAATTTCAGAAAACGAAGTGCGTCCAGGCACAAAGAAAATAGATGCCGTGATTAAAGCAACGGAACCCACCGATATAAAAGAATTGCGATCTTTTCTCGGACTCGTGAATTATTTCAGAAAATTCATCGAGAATTTTGCTAAAATGATCGCTCCTCTTACTGAACTATTACGTAAGGAAACCCAATGTAAATGGGGTCCCAAACTGTCCAATACAAAACAAAAACTGAAACACTTACTCACTAACAGACCTATTCTAGCTCTTTACGACCCTACACTTGAGACAGGATTACATACAGACGCAAGTTTGGTAGGACTAGGAGCGATGCTTTTACAGAAAAAGGATGGCGAGAAACGGGTCATATCATATTACAGTCGGAAAACTACACCCGTCGAGAGAAATTATCACTCTTATGATTTAGAAACTCTTGCGATAGTCGAGGCACTTAAGAGATTTCGAGTTTACTTAATCGGTATCAAGTTTACTGTAGTTACTGATTGCATCGTCATTCGTGCGACAGCCGTAAACTCAGACATTAATCACAGAGTAGGAAGCTGGTGGGAATACATGCAGAACTTTGTTTTTGATATCGTACATCGTCCCGGGGCTCAAGGAGCGCATGTAGACTATCTTAGCCGCAATCCAATTAATTATTAGCTTATTGACATTACTGATGGAGAATGGATTAAAGTCGCACAAATGCAAGATTCAAATTTGGAAATTACGCGTAAAATTTTAGAATCGGGAGATGTTCAACCCGATACGAGGCAATACTTTGACAAATTCGATCTCAGGGGCGGAGTAGTTTTCCGCAAAACTGAGACCGGGAATAAGTGGATTGTGCTTTGGGGAGCATGTTTTAATATCGTAAAAATGCGTCATGACGAACAAGGTCATTTTGCGGCCGAAAAGACAATTGAGAAAATCAAGCAAAATTACTGATTCAAATGTATGAGGAAGTTTGTCACATTTCCTATTAACAGATAAAAATGGACTCCCTAATCGGAACGAGTTGAGGGCAACTCGATGGTCAGGATGGTCGGGTGAAGAGGGATATTTTCATGGCATGGCTTTGATTACTGCCCACCTAAGCACATGTCACTAGCTGGATCTATATAAGTCACCTATCGGTGCCGAAAAGCCATAATATTTATCTACTGTTTAAATAAACAATTCTTGGAGGCGATAATCTAAAGGCTTTGATCCAGAGACAAAGGATTCCGACACGTTAGGTCGACATCGCCGACGTCGACCATCTAAAGAGTCAGTCGTCTCGAGGACTCGATTGACCCAAGAGTTCTCCGGATATCGAATTATAGTTATATTGTGCCTTAATCACAGAGAGTGATACTCATTACTTTAGTATTTTGTATTAAAACTTTTGTATGTTAATAAACTCTTGGTATTGTGAAATATACGCTACATGACTTCCTAAATCCATGTTTATACAATGTAGTGAATGCAATTCGCGATGCCACTAAGTGTGAGTGATATTACAATTCTTTCAGAGTGAAAGTAATACACCTTCGTTAACATTAAATCAAGACAATCATCAAGACGAGATTTCTTCCCGAGATAACTATGCAGTGCCGCTACTTCACGTACTTTTTCGCGTCGTTTTCCAGACAAAAAGTAAACCTAGCCTACCATATATGTGTCTCTCACGGTCGCATACAAAGTGATTTAAATGATAAAAGCTTTACTAAAAAGTCAAGGTGATTATAATGCCAAGATGAATTTTAACAGTTCATTGCAAAGCGGAATTTTTCTCGGGCACTTCAAAGACAGGATGAGGTACTTACTATGGAGAAGAAATGAAGTTTGGATTTTGGACAATGTCAGAAAGAAGAAAACACTTGAATTATTTACAGCTTGTTACAACCTTCTTTGAACCGAAATACTGGAATATAAAAAAATAAAACACGCGCGAGGGTTGGTAGCAGTTGGAAACAAAGCACATGTAAGTGCAGATACCAACGCACGTCGACGTACGTGCAATTCTTAGGATCCATTGTGGAGCCAGCCTCAGAGGAATGTTTACATATGTATAATTACGATCGAACTTCACGAGAGGTAAATTCGTTAGATTGTTTAATTTTGGACTGCTTTAAAAAAACGGACGAATTATAACATGTGATCCGTCATTTTTTAAAAGCAAGTTCATTTTGCTAGACAAAAAAAATGTTTCAGATACCTTCAACGATTTCTACAAATGCAAGAAGACAAAGTCTGTAAAGGCAAACATATAGGCTTTCGTTGTAAATGCAAACCCTATAATAAAAAAGGCGAAAGTTCCAAAAACATATGTTTTATAGTTTCAAATTTTAGGAAAGAAAAAAACGTTTTCAGATATTGAAAATAACGTGCAAGATTGTGTTTACTTACAGAGCAATGAGCTATACATGCTTCTCGTTTGAGCTAGTCCTGCAAAAAGTATTGTTTTATTAGAAAAATTACTGTTTATACAAGTTTGTATATGTTTGGTTAATTTGGAAGTCAAGCCTTGGTTTAACGCAATATTTTTTTGTTCTTATTTCTTTCAAACAAAAGAAAATATTTTTTTCAATAGAAGCATAAATTAATAATTTAAAGATATAATTTCTTAAGAGCAGAAAACTTCGTTTCTTTAATTTTTTTTCACATCCCAAGAAATATTTTCTTGTTTTAATGAGACCCGTTCTTTGGAGTGATAAATACTTATTTTAATGAACTTATTCATCCTAATGTGAATCCATTAATTCAAGTTTCCTTGAGTAAAAGAAATATTTTTTCCGTGTAAAAAATTATTTATATTATTGAAAAAAATATTTATTTGATGCATAAACAGTCTGCAATTAATTAGTTCGAAAAATTATTTGTTCCAACAAAGGAAAAACTTTTTTGAAATAAATATATTTGCAATTCGTTGAGCTAAATATTTTTTAAATTGAACATTTTGGAATATTTCTTTCAATTTTAAAACTAATTCGATGAAAACAACAATTGTTAGCATGGAATTTTCATTACATTTATTTAACGAAACGTTTGGATATTTCATGAAATTGAAATGGATTATTTATTTTAAATACTTTTCTCGATGGTAAACTTCTAATTTTTAACAGAAATTAATTCTTAAAAATATAAGTTAGCAGTAAGATTTTAGCATAATTGTAGTAAAAAGATGTGATGATCGAGGTACATCATCTGATACTACTTACTTGTACTGGCCAGGGGTATAGATGGCCCAATTTACGGCCAGCCGTGGCCGAGTATAAAGCTGTCATGACTTCAAAATGAAAAATAGGAAGAATTATTTATTGGTTTATACCCAATTGAGTTTTATCTAGAACTGAGACGGAGTTTAAGCATAAAACGATATGAAATAGTGACAATTATTAGGGGTGTACAAAAAGCTCAAAGTCCGATGATCGCCCGGGCAGAGCCGAGCCGACTAGTTTCAAAAGCTCAAAAATTTTCAAGTTCTTGAAGAGGTACGGACACCCAAACACTTTGAGTTTTCGAACAGGTTTAAGTTATCAAAAAAGTCCAGTTACCCAAAAATTTCAGGTGGGTGAAGCTGGAAGAACCACTTTTCCCAATAAACCTCAACCTATACCATAATTGAGGACTTATTTAAGGCTCATTTAATACCCAAAAGACCAATTTTGCAGTACCATGGTAGAGATATTGGTTATATCAAAATTTTCTTTCACCGAAAATGAGGGCTCATTGAAGGCTCTTGCATGACCCACGGCGCAATTTAAAAAAAAAAAACCTATCATAACAAAATTACCCTAAAATTTAAATATGCACTAATCTTATGATTGGGTACATTAGAATTAAAGGCTCATTGTAGGCTCCTTTGGAGCAAAACAGCGTTTTCGTGTCCTCAGGGGCATATTAGTCTAGCAGTCCAGACTAGTTCAGGGAGATTCTCGCGTGGAAAATTCATTGGAACGTCTTGTTTAAGCCATTCGATACCATAATATTAACAACCAAGTCCGTTTTTTTGCCGCTGAGATCGGTAAATGTGGGATCGGTAAATGCATAAGTTGACGAATTTCGCTGACCTGACTCATATAT
>JAAAKG020026591.1:0-44995 GCA_010014905.2 Druon quercuslanigerum | reverse complement strand
TCTGAGGTGCTAGAAATCTTTTTAATTTACAATTACAATCGATTCTTGTGCGTTGTAAAATCTACAACGTCACAAGGGCGACTTCTCAGAGTTAACAACCTTATTCTTGAATGCGGAGCTCTATGAGGACGGGCCAACCTTTTTCCGCGCTGCTCGTGGGCACAACAATGACATCATAAAATCACCAAAAAGTTGTAAATGCATTTCAAAACGATCGAACGCGCAAGGCGCCGGACAATGAGTCGGCAAAGAGTGCCGATCACTCTAGAGTTCGGGTTGCTGAAAATAATTCAGATGAAACACCATGACGAACTGGTGAAATGCCCGCGTTGAGTGGACGAGTCAACCCAAAAATGACATGCTAGACTGCTAAGATGCCAGAATTATCCCTGTTCGAGGAGGTTTTGTGAAGCGTAAAAACACTCTGTGGTGCTAGAAACAACTAGAGCTTCAGCACGTTTCGTATCAGATATTGCGAAATCAACGCGCCTGCCTTTTGTAAACTAGATATGTGCTTCACGAACAAGCTAAAGATGGAAATGAGGAAGCGACATTGAGACCAACACGGAAAGCAGGCAGCTTCTGGGAGATGATAATGATTTCAGGAGAAGGAGGAACATTAAGATACAGGTTCCTCGTAAGCCCCAAGATGTGGCTAAAATGGATTCCTCCCTTCGTGAGGATATATTGGAGCAGACCGACGATAGATCAAAACATCAAAAAACACAAGCATGAACTGAACAAGAAGATTGGATGGGCAAGAAAGAATGCGTCCCGTGTTCTGTATGTGATTGACTACATAAAATCTGGTAGAACGTTCACGGAAAGGGTTCGAAAGTTCGCTTAAGAACTTATTATCGTGAACCGCAAACTAAACAAGTCAAAGCTCCTGACAATAAAGCTACATATTGTTGACAAAATACCAGTGTTATCTCTCGCAAGTAGAAGATTACAGGAGAGGAAAAGATGGATTAGGGAGAATCAACAGTTTCTTACTGGCTCATCGTGCATCTTCAGCGGTTATCTTGTTTCTATCAAAAACCCACTTAAGCCGAACAAAGTAGAGACTTTTAGGAGAGAGTTACAAAAGATTCTGAAAACACTGGAATTTAAAACAAAATCTAAGGAGGAATGTCCATCAATCACTAGTGAAGAGGTGAGAAAAGCACTGAGGGGTGCGAAGAACTTTTCCGCTGCGGGACCAGATGGTATCAAGGACTTCTAGTGGAAGAAGTTTACTTCTACGCACCAACATCTGGCCAGCATTTCACCTCATATTTAAAGTCGGAAACGCCCATTCCGCAGAGGCTGGTTTTAGGAAGCACAATACTCCTCCCGAAGAAAGGTAACTTGTCCAACTTAGACAATTAGAGGCCAAGAACTTGTTTGAACACACTATATAACATTTTTGCAGCGGTGCTACACAACAGGATTGTAAGAAGAATTGAGTCTTTGCCAAGACAACCTGCTAATCGATAGGTGGCTCTGCAAAAACGCTTTCGATTTAACCTATAATAGACTCATTATTTGTCTTTTGGAAAGCTTGAAGGTTCATAACCATATAGTTAGATGAATAAAGAGATTGATGCCGCGTTGGCAAACTTAATTTACTATCTCATCTGAAAAATATCAAAGTGCAACGAACAACGTCACCTTCCATAAGGCCGTCTTACAGGGTGTCACCACACTACGAAACTCTTCTGGACACCTCTGCGGCGACAATAATCATCGCAAGTGTAAGGTCACTCATGTATTTTATGTGAATGAACTAAAGACCTACGATTCTGGTAAAAGAAAACTTCAGAACGCGCTAAATATCAACAATCAGTAAACAGGAGGGATTGGTATCGACTTTAGATTCGACAAATGCGCAAAAATTCATCTGAAGTAAGGAAAGATTATTGGCGTTCCTGAGGACCCTACACTTGTAGACATAAGTATTATTAGACACCTTGACACTGGAGAGACATATACATCAGTGAAGGAGTCTCTCCGAATCAGATACAAGCATCTTGTTTGGCAGATTTGGTCTACAAATCTGTCGACGTTGAACAAAGTATCTACGACTAACATGCTCGCCATTCCAGTTCTACTCTACTCGTTTGTGGTGGTTCAATGGACGAAGAGCGAACTAAAGGCCCTGGACATAGCCACGCATAAGATCATGCATATTCATAAGAGCTTGCGTATCAATTCGTCTGTTCCGAGATCGTAGATTTCACGCCGTCCAGGCGGACGCGGACTTCTAAATCTCCAGTGCATTTATAATCGAATTGTTCAAACTACAGCTTACATGGTTTTAAATGTTAAAGATCCTCTCCTAACAATGGCCTATTTATGGCAGTATTGTAGTGTTATAGTCATATCTTAGCTAGCCAACGACCTAACACAGATAGCAAACGTGCGGGGCTCGTAGTTGCGAGGCATATGCGCCGCACTTCGTGATAGACATGATATACGGCGCACATGCGTCCCACTTTGCCCGAGCCATTATCGATAGAGGATAAATGATAAGAAAAAAGCATAGTCTTTAATAATAATAATTATTATTATTATTATTGAGCGTTGGTGTCACGGTAGGGCGTGAGCTTTCCCCTCACGACTTTGACGGCTATGTGGACGGTAGCACTGCTACTCACAGGGTTTCCCGGGCATCATGCGATGGCAAGGTGTTTCAAGAAAATCATTAAACACCCAGATCTGATGCCAGGCTTTATGCTCCAGGGTATTACGTATATGTTACCTGAAAAACCAGACGCTCAAAATCCATCTGAATTTCAACGGATAGCCTGTCTTTCAAAAGTTTATAAATGTCTTACAGCTATCATTGCAGATAAGGTATATTCTCATTACGAGGAGAATGATATCCTTACAGAATAAAAAAAAGGATGTTGTAAAAACCAACAAAATCTCCAATAACCTTGCACTTTTTCTACACAATCTATAAATCTTTTCCACAATGGATCAGCGAATCATATTTTTTAGACAAGTTACATAAATGATTAAAGTCTGTCCTGAAAAAAAGAGAAAGGTAAGTTATCCATGAAAGTACTTACTTGATTCTGTTAAAAGAAAGGCCCGACCAAGGTTATCTGACTAGCCTAGATGGGCTGGTGATAAACAACTGTTCATGGAGCAACTGTGCACAAGCTCCACTGTGTACGCGAGGGTCAGTGATAAAGATGGCACGTTGTAGGCCACTTCTACAACTATGTACTGGCTGTCATATGCACTTTTTAATTTCGACGGGCACAGTTGGAAGTGTCCCACCTGTGAACATCGACATTTAGACGTATATAGATAGATGGTACCGTACTAATGGTTCACGTGTACTTATGGGACACTCTGAACTGTGCACGTGAACAGATGGTACCCTTCCAACTGTGCACGTCTCAATTAATACGATCAGATTCTTTACTTACAAGGCCTTGTATTTGTAAGTTGGAAAAATAATCGCATTAATTAAAACATTCACAGTTAACAGTTTACAATTTGTCCACAAAGCGTAAACAAGAGCTATATTAATAGCTCTTGTTTACGCTTTGTGGACAATTTACACCTAAATAGTTACTGCGCCGACCGCAACAGTCACGAAAAAAATTCCTCTTGTAAATATAGCGATCGTGGGCCGAACTATCTCTGCGTACACCGTAACTATTACGGCGCCGTACTCAACAATGTATCACAGTAACGAGTCAGGTATCAGGCAATAAAAGTTACTGCTGATACCTGACTTGATGCAGTGATTAAACAAATACATGTATGCGTTGAGCTATTTCGATTTGACCACGTTTCGATTTCATAAAAAATATAAAGTTTGGATTTTTGAAAATGTAATATGAAATTCGGTTTCAGCAACTTTATTTACCCCTATACATCGAACCGGTCGATTTTCATATTTTTTCAAATACTCAATATGGCTGAAAAATGTATAAACGTGTTTAATTCCGGCTGACTGGACGTATAGGGTAAATGAAGTCTGTGAGTTTGAATTATACATATATTTTTTTCAAAAATCCGGATTTCATAATTTTCCAAAAATTTGCGATGGCTTAGAACAATTTAGGTAAATGATTGTTTCTCTAGCTTCTCTTTGTTTCCTATATAATCAGAAAAAATGTCAACCTTATGTTACAAATTCTATTCTTAAATCATCTGAAATTTGGAAGTATAAAGTAATATGAACTTCAGATGATATTCAAAAAGGGTTTGAAATATTTGCTTCATCTGATGTTGATGCAACAAGTATATTAAATAACTTTTATAAGAAATTACGTGTTCACATTTACTGTCAGAGTGTCAAACTGTCCGCACCGTCGCAGATGCGAAGTATTCCATTTTTACACTTGGACTTGTGTGTTGAAATTCTGATCGTATTAATTGAAATGTCCATAGTTGGGAGGATACCTTCTATACTCCTGGATTTGTGAGTAAAACATGTGAGTGTAATAATTGAGACGTGCGTAGTTAGGTGGCTGCCATCTGTGCTTACATACAGTTGGAATTCTACCATCTGAGCACGCGCATAGTTTAGCGTATCCTATCTATTCATGTGCAGGATTGGAAAGGTACCATATGTGCACGTAGGTCTTCAGGGGAAAATCTGATTGTATTAATTGAGACGTACAAAGTTGGGACTCTCTCATCTGTGCACTTGTACAGTTTCGAGCCTACAATATGTGCACGTGCAAAGTTGGAAGTATCCTATACTACTACGCTTGGTAAAATAACATAATCTTACCCTGATTCAAAAGTTCCATAGTTACCCGTGCTGGTTGGGGACAAAGTAGACTCGGAAAACGTATTCGAACTGCTCCAGACTGAGGATTGACGTCTCATCGATAAGACTCGATTATTAACTCTGAAAGATGAAAAACTGACGATTTAGATAAACTATCTGAAAAATACTTGATTCGGGGTGTAAATTATATATCCTTTATTTAACAAGCGGGGTAGGGTTGTTATTGTCGTCGACGGCGGTGACTTTCAATAAGGAATTAATGCATGAAGGAGGGAGCGCTCGAGCGGTTGTTGTTGCTGGAAGATTGTAACTTTGGGTGAGAAAACCAATGCATGGAGGGACAAGATGGCACTTTAAGATCAATGAGGGTTTCGAGTTTCATGGCGCAGTTGCATGGATGTATGTCAGTAGAATAGTGGAATAGTTTTTACCGATGAGGTGATTGCTACACTTTGGGTAATCACCCCCCCACCAGTAAAATCTGTGCCACTATTCTACTAACATATTTTCATGTCCTCCATGGGACTGCGCTCTAAAAAAATCAATCACTTCCTGAAGGTGGCTTCAACAGCAGGAATTCTGACGAAATTAAGGGGCATTTTTTTATATTTGCCTAATAAAACTAAAAACTAAATAGAGTAGTTTCGAGTTCCGATGAAAGTCTCGGCAGAGAGCAGAATTAAAAAAAAATTGTTATTATCAATCAGAACTAAGGGTTAAATCACGATTGCCCAGACAAAAATAATTATTCGTCATGCTTAAAGATTAGATAATTACTAAAAAGTTACTCTTTGTACTTAAGGAAATATCAATAAATAACATTACAATAATAACTTATAATAATGATCATACTTTTAAACAAAAGATCGGTATGAAAGAACGCTTTCTATCATGTATTATCCTCAAAATTTGCACAGTATGCAATATATTATAATTAAGACCATCCTATCGTAACAAAATAAAATAAAATTTTATATGAAGTACAGGAAATAACACACAAATCAACAACAAATTTGTAAAAATTGATGCCAATTTGCAATTCCATAATGGCACACGGAAAATTTGTCTATAAATTGCAATACAAATTTGAAGAAGTTTTAAGGAACTAACACTCGTCAAAATTGTCTTAATTAATCTTTGAATTAATAATAATTATTATATTAATTTAGTTATTATTAATTATTTATTTTTTAAACTAATTATTATTATATATTATTTAATAATTATTATTCCTTCGTCGAAACATGACAGGTTATATGATGAGACATCTTGCTCCATTTTATTTTGAATGTGGGGAGGTAATAACCACACTTAAAAAGCAGTATTAGATTTATAAGGCAAGTTATGTATTATTATTGGGGCTTTTAATAAACAGATGACTAATATGACTGTTCTTCGAAGATCACTTTGAATCATAGAAGAAATAAGTTCGTCTTCTTTATTCATAATGTGACCCCTAAGGGTTTACATGACTTACATAACTTACAATACCTCCGTTTATATATTTTAAAAATCTTATTCATACTATTCACAATAATTTTCAACTATTTACAGAGACTCATATCTATTTCCTTATTTCTGTTTTTTAAGCACAATATGAGACGTGTTAGCGAGCTAGTGAGTGAGCGATCGAAAGCGAGAGAGCAAGCGAGAGAGAGAGAGATCTTATACTACATGTGCTATTGCATAACCATTACTTAAAATTCTTTACGCTTCTATTCTAAGCGAATTCCGTTTCCTGTTTCTTTCACTTCTCTTATCTCTATTCTTCCTGTTTCTCACGTTAATTCTTCCATTATTTCTCATTCAATCCTCTAGCCTCCTCCAACTACTTCATCCCCTCTTCCCCCAATCCAACCTCCCCTAGAATCTTTACCACATTCTCTTGTGAGCTTTCTTTATCTTCCATTGTTCTCCTACATGCTTCGCATACATGCTCCCATGCTTCCTTCTCCCATTTCCATATTCTGCACTTTCTGTTTTCTTCTTTTTCACAATATATCCCCTCCCTTACCTCGTTTTCAAATCTAAATCTTTCTATTTTAGGCCACCCACTCTCTCCCCATCCATTTTCTAAATATTGCAGCAATCCTTTCTTTTTTATCATCTTGCATTAATTATTGTATTTTGATTCCTCAATCATCCTTCATCTTTCTAATAATTGTCTCTCTCTCCCATTATTCCGATTCTTCATAGTTTACTTCAGTCGCGTCTCCAGTATAACTAGCATTAAAGAACTCCCTCCTTTCTTCTTTTCATCTCGTTAATTCTATCGATCTCCCTCTTCTCTCTTCCATCTCCATTAAACACTTTCTCGCTAACTCCCCTCCCTTTCCCTCCTTCAGCTTCATCTAAAAATTTCCATACCCTCTTTCCCGCTCTAGTACTTAATTTATCCAATTGCGCTTCTTCGTTTATCATATAACTCAGCGTCCTCCAGTCTACCCCTAGCGTCCACCTTACATACTTTTATTGTATACTCTCCCTCTCTTTTCTTTCTTTCTATCCCCAAATCTCTGCTTTACAACTTAATACCGGCCATATTATCGTATCAAATAACCACATCCTCCTTCTCTGTGATCTCCATTTGTTTGCAAGTTATATCCCAAATATTCAAAATCTTTTACTTCTTTCAACATTACTCTCTTCCATCGTCCCGTCCATTCTTTCTTTCTTCACCCTCCTTTTCTAAAACTGAGTATCATTTCTACATTTAAATTTAACCTTTTTCCATTTAAGTATTTCTCTAATCCTGTAATTAAGCCCGCCATCCCTTTTTCATTCTCTGCTATCAATACTATATCGACTGCGTATGCCAGTGTATATATTTTTTCCTTCCCTATCCTAACTCCTCCGCAACCTTTTTTTAATTGCAGCTGTTGTACTTATGAAAATAAAATTATTCTAGAAAAGAATAAGAACATAATAATTCCTTCAGTGACACAATTCGTCAATAGCTGCGTTTCGCACATGCCCCAGAAAACAATATCTGCAGGTAACTTATCTAAATTTGATTTGAGGAGGATAAGATACTTTCTTCCACCGCATACCTAGGGAGATCAAAGATTTTTTGCAATAATCAAGTTCTTTATCTCCCATCATTTTGTTATCAAATTAATATTCCACAGAGTATATCTTTGCAGATACACCGAATAAAATTTACGTGAAAGGGTGCTAGAATTTTTTCCAACCTTTCTCACAAGGAAGGTTATAGAAGTGTCAGCCACCGTTTTCAATGTAACATCGCTATGATATAAATCATACAAAAACGTGGCACGTATTTTACTTTATATTACCTATATTAGGCATAACATACAACATACAGCGTACCGTTTAAGTGAAACAACGTACGTATAGTCAGAGAACGCTTAATCCAAAAGCGGCTGACTAGATATATGGAACGAGAATAATTTAGTACATAAAATATATACTAGTTGAAGCTATCACTAAGACCGCTACGAATAAGACCACTTCCCCTTATCCTTGCTCGAGCTCATCGAGACGCTTCCTCCATTTTATAATGTTTTTCGACGTTATAAAATATCATTCTTGTGTATAACATGCGCAATGTCAACAATGCGCCGCCGCTGTTGTGTTTACGTTCGGATCGTCCGCGTGTGTAGTAAAAAGTGGATTTAAAGGTACATGTATCAGTTTTTATCTGGAAGAGAAAAGAGTTGAGAATCGGTGAACTAAAATTTCGAGAAAAAAAATAGTTATCTTTTTCAATTATCTTCAATTTTTGTGATTTATGTGAAGCTGTATAAAGATTCAAATTTGGTGATTATGCGTGTGTTACTGTATAGTGTTAACGTTGCAATATCACAATTATTATTTGATTTATTTGGATGATACAAAAAAACTCCTCAAAACCATACAAATTACGATTTCTTCGGCGGCACTATTGGTAGCGGCTGACCGGAATTTCGAAGTCAGCGTGACAATGGGGGCAGCGTCTCGATGAGCCCGAACAAGGATGAGGGAAAGTAGTCTTATTCGTAGCGGTCTTATTGATAGCTTCGACTGTACTCCTGAAAGAACAGGAGAGATATTTCCCGATATTGACACGATCCCGAGTCGATCCCAGCCTCCGGTATTGAGTTTAGATCGTATCGGTTTTGGCTCGACTCGACTTTGGATCGGGAAGTCGATATATCGGCTCGGAATCGAGTCGGGTTTTCGATACTCCTTCAGCAGATGTGCTCTTCTCACTTGAACCGGGCGGAGAGGGAAATTTGACAATACACTGATGCCACTCGGTCCCCTGATTCCTCGACCAATGAATTGAAATTTTAAGCAAGTATTACAACTTTTAATTAGGTACTTTAATTTTTTAATAAGAACTTAAAAAGACTAATTTTTCAATAAATACAAAAATTTTAGGCATAAAGGAAAAATTTTAAATCAAGAAGACAAATTTCCTTCTAGAAATAAAACAATTACATTTTCAATTAAAAATTAATTTTCTATTTAAAAAAAAACGAATTTCTACAAAAAAATTAGTATTTTCAATTAATAAAATTACTTTTTAAATAAAAT
The DNA here is from genome assembly GCA_010014905.2 of Druon quercuslanigerum. Lineage (NCBI taxonomy): Eukaryota > Metazoa > Arthropoda > Insecta > Hymenoptera > Cynipidae > Druon > Druon quercuslanigerum. The sequence goes on along the minus strand of JAAAKG020026591.1, from coordinate 35,715 downwards.
GATGAACCTTAAACTGCAATAATTAAATTTTTAATAATAAAATGACTGAAAAGACAAATCTTAACAAAAGATATGAAAAAAAAGTTCAATATCTTCTTAGAAACGTTACTGCTGAACCAAAAACACAATTCATGAAGAGAATAATTTCAATTTTGAAACAGAAAAATTCATATTCAATCAATTATGTAATTAAATCTGAAACAAAAATATATAAATTTTCAACTAGAAACCTGTAGTAAACTTTTCGTTTTAAAAAATTACTTATCAAACAATGAAACGTGTTTTTAATAATGTAGTTTAAATTTCAATCAAAGAATCAATTTGCAAACGAAAGTAGTTGAACTTTCAACTGGAGAGACTAATATTTGGCTACAAATCTACAACTACAATGATAAGTCTTTGACGTAAATACTTAAATTTTCAACAACATATTTTAAGTTTCAACTCTACTTCTTTCAACTGAAGCCAGGAATTTCTTATCCGAAACATGAATTTCCAACCCAGTATTTGACTTTTTAATTTAACTGAAAAAGTCAAATTTTCAACTGAAAATAGAATAGTTAAAATTGGAGTTTTGAAAATTAATTTACAAGTACACAAGTAAATTAAAAATTGAAATGGTTCGATTCTTTGAAAGTTTCAATTCATACAGATTTGTTTATTGTAAAGAATGTATAAATGGCCTAGCATTCAAATGAAGTAATTCCGATTGAGAAATTTGTTGAACTTGCATGTGAAACGCTAAAAATTCAAAACTGTTCCACTGTCAATATTCTTTGAAGTTAAATTTGCTCGTTACTTTGCAGTTTACTTTGCATTACTTCAAATAAAAAGAATATTTATCTTCGGGAGTTCTAATTTCCAACTGCAATGGTCATGAACAATGATTTTAGACTCACAAAGAAAACGAATAGAAATAACCGGGACTTTTTTCTTACTGTAACTGTAGTTTAATAAATGCGGAAAAAATTTCCTGTAAGTTTGAATTTTATAAAAATTTTGCAAAATAATATGAGATGCTTGACCTGGTGAGTGTCTGAATAGTTTCTCCCAAAATTTGTTCTTAATAAACGTAATTCGAAAGAAAATTTCTGGAAGCCATAAGAAAAATACGAATAATTTTGCTTTAAAAAGCATCAAATGTGCTTTTCTTTGTATAATTTGTTTGTAAAATGAACAAATAATAATGCATAGATACATTTTTAAGTATAATTTGAGCAAGGTCAGATAAAAATACGATAATATTGGCTTGAAAACGTCTAAAATATGCATTTTTTTGTATGTAATTTGTTCATAAAGTAAACAAAATTATTAAATAGCAACATTTTTCATTAAACATAATAAACAATATAATTTCAGCAAGGTCAGAAGAAAAATACGATTTATTTTTGCTTGAAAAAGCACAAAATGTGCATTTGTTTATGTAATTTGTTCGTTAAATGACAAAAAATATTAATGTGTAGCTACATTTTTTTATATGATTTGAGCAAGGTCGGATAAAAAAACTATTTATTTTTGCTTGAAAACGCCCACAATGTAAATTTCTTTATGTATAATTTGTATAGGAAAATGTTTTTATGAAACGTAATTCGAAATAAAATTTGAAAGAGGTAAGAAGATAAATACGATTTATTTTTTCTTGAAAAAGCCCAAATTGTGCCTTTGTTTATATAATTTGCACGTTAAATGACAAAAAAAATATTAATGCATAGCTACATTTGTTAATATGATTTGAGCAAGGTCAGATGAAACAACTATATATTTTTCTTGAAAATGCCCAAAATATGCATTTGTTTGTGTGTAATTTGTTTATAAAAAAATATATTAATGAATCGCAACATTTCTCGTTAAACACCATATCCATATATATTCAGGAAGGTCAGAAGAAAAAGGGAGTTATTTTTGCGTAAAAACCTATAAAATGTGCGTTTCTTTCTGGGTAATTCGTCCACAAAATAAAAAAATAATAATACATAGCAAATTTTTTCATTAAAAATCATTTTCAATATGATTTCAGCCAGGTCAGAAGAAAAAAACTATTTATTTTACCTTGAAAACTCCTAAAATGAGCATTTGTTTATATAATTTGTTCATAATAAGAACAAATATTAATACATGGAAAAATTGTTTCAAAAAACATAATTGGCAACATAATTAAGATAAAATTAGATATAAAACTGATTTCTTTTTGCTCTAAAATGTTAATTTGTTCATATATTTTGATTATAAAATAAACAAATATCAATGTATAGTGCAATGTTCACAGAAAATATAATCGGTATTATCATTACAATAAGAGTAGAAGAAAAAAAAGATTTTTTTCTGTGTATTAATTTCTGTTATGTACGTTTGTTTATAGAATTTATTTATAGAAGTGAATAATAACATTTAATCTTTCATTTTGATGGCCACTTATCATACAAACAATAAAAGGAAGCAAATTTAGACCAAGGACCATACCTTAACAACAAATATTCCTAATGTGGATTATTTGTTATTAAAATCAGCTAATAATAATTAACTTTGCAAGCTAACATTTCTTTTCTTCTTTCTTATATCGCTTTGCATTGAATCAAAGTGATCTAAAGAATAAAAACAATTTTTCTACGGGAATAAAACATGAAATGTAAAAATTCAACACTTTTCGCTATTTGCATGAAGATAAAAATTAAAGAAAAAAAAACACAATTCCACCCTCAGCTTGTTCTAAATAATTTAGTTCTGAATTAAAAATAAACTAATCTAAAATCGGTGCATTATTGCATTCTATATGTCACTTTGAACCTCAATTTTCTCTTCACCCTACTGTGAACTGCTACTTGCTACGTCACAGACACATTTCGCGAAAAAGTATCGAAAATACGACACGATCCCGAGCCGATATATCGACTTCCCAAGCCAAAGTCGAGCCGACAGAAAACCGAGCAAGCATATTGGAAACTCGATCCCGACCCGAGAAAAAACTGACGCGATCCCAACACGATTACGAGACGTATCGTATTGAACGACACCACTAACTGACAGTCGTGGCAAGCGTTAAGTGCTCCATACAAAAGTTTGTACATGATTTTCGGCGAGTATTCATCTTCCCTATCCGTAAAATGTCTTATATCTCATTGAAACTAAAGAAGCTCTCTGATTAGGCCATGCACTTCAAAGTTCAATTCAAAATAGTTGACGTGTTTTCAAGCCTTGTTTTTTTTCAGTTGAGAGTTTCGGTCGTCGAAAGTGAGCCTCTTCCGAATAAGGTCCGCTGTTTTATGCATTTTTGAAAAAGGACCTCAATGATGGATTCGGTAGATGTTTATGACCGTTTATCGCCCTACCGCATAGTAAAAAGTGATCGTATATTGGTTCACTAAATTAACAGAGTTACTTCAAAGTAGCTTAAACAAGCTTCCGGTAGAGATTAGTCTCTGCTCTACAAAATATACGGAGATCCAATCGATAAGCAAACACCTCTCTTGCCCTTTCAAGTGTAGAAAGGTAAATGTAAGCTTCTACTCTACAACATTATAACAATCTGCCTGTTATAATTCCTAATAAACATTCTGAAAATACACCCTTTATTTAAACACTGTAAACTGACAAAGTCCCCGTAAGGCTGATAAGTTACAAACGAACCCACAGACAAATAATTGGACAGGTCCTACCAGCCTGACATAATCAGCACAATGGACTCCCTTTTTCTAACTTTTTCAAACTACTCTCGCCTTTTTCTCGGGAAGTAACATAGGGTACAAACTAGTGAAAAGACGTATATTATCTTATCGACCCTTTAAAAGTTTTTTTTTCAGAATACCTCTTTTATTACGTGAATTTCGTCTAAGGGGCTGTTACGTGAGGCCATTTTAAGCAAGTGATCCCCCCTCGCCCCTCAATAAGACAACGTAAGATCTTTATAATCCCCCACCCTCTCCAACGTACGTAAGATTTGTACCATAAATTCAACAACAAAAAGTACAACTAATTTTTTTTAAGCCTATTAATTCAAAAAATAGTCCTACACAGTGTTAATTGTGTAAACAACTAAATATTACAACTAGTTCTGTAAAATAAAATTTTATATTATTCTAAATAAATAATCCAGATATCACCAATATTATTCTAAATAAATAATTCAACTATTATCAATAAATAAAATGTCTTTTACTATTTGTTTATTCATCATTAGCGTCTTTTTCCGTAAATGGATTTGCAAGTCAATCTTCAATAGAACTAATAATAGGTATCCTCGTGAGCTCTGCACTCATATTTTGCTTTAAAATATTTTCAGCGAACTTAGAGTCAGAAAAATCACATCAACTGACCAAACTGAAGTGAGCGTCGTGTCGATTAGTTGACCGAGATTCGAGAGCATTCTTTGGCCATCTCAATTTAAAAATACGACTTTTTAGGTTACTGATCTTACGTAAGATCCTCCTTGAATTCATTTTATCTTATCGATGGATATCGTAAGATTTTTGTGACTTCCCCCCCCCCCCTGACAGCCCCTAAGACAAATTGACGATAGTTTATTATTGAACGTACATATTAGATACAACATTTCAAACTCGAAGAGTTACATTGCATTTATTTTATCAGGTAAACATTTTATTTTTAACTTTTCTCCAGAAAAATTACGATATTAATTAAATACATATCATCAGGGTGAACTACCTCTTATTATTGTTTGCTTTTCTTGGATAATACAATTACTTGTGTGAGTATTAATGGAATTTTATAATTTATCTAGAAAACAATTAGAGAAGAAAACATTTCTATCCTAATAAAAAATGGAATGTAACCCCTGGAGTTTGGCATGTTGTATTTAATAGTATTGGGTCGATGGAATGACGTTGTTGATCTGCTAGTCGTCGTATATTACTTAGTTTTTTATTAAAAAACGAGCTTTAGCTTGGTGACACCAAGGCTCATCAGGAATACATAGTATAGGAGTAAAATATTTACCTAGTGGAAAAGAATTTTAAAGATAAAGTATATTCGTTAAATTGTGAGGAAAATATGTTTTATGTAATGGTGTGTGTTATTTTACTTACGTGTGTCGTTAAATTATTAAGTTAAGATAAGCATTATAGGACCCAGATAACAAAATGTGGGCACGATATAACCCTTTGCGCCGGCACGCATTTTGATTGACAGGACTACTGTTCAAGCAGGTGAGTAGCTCGGGGTAAGCGCCACTGCCGGCAATATTGCCCGCCCGAACGAAGATACAGTATGCGTTGTTGAAACAAATTCTATTAATTTAAAAAAATGTTGAATTGGTATGCTGGTATTTTCTCTGGGTTTAAACCAGTTAATTGTGATATTTTTCAAAACAAGCTTTTAAGCAAAGTAGCTTTATCTGAGTTAATAGATCCTAGTTTTAAAATATTACTAATGAGTTTATTAAGTTCGTTTTATATTTTTAGTGCTGTATCCTTATTTAATAATAGTAATAGTAATAGAGCTTCATATTTTTTATTATAATCTGTTTTGTATAAGATGACGGAAGTGTTACCTTTCTCAGACCTCGTAATGAATATATCGGTGTTTTGTTTTAAGAAGTCATTTGTATCAGTTCCGAGACTTTCGGCTTAGATTTAATATTGTTATTTTAATTTTTATTAAAGTATTTTTGTAAGTTACAAGAAATGTTAGATTTAAGTTCTATTCATTTTTCCTTAGGAATTAAATTAATTTTGTTTTCTACGCATGTAAGAGTTTCTTCAGTGATAGATCCTTCATTTTTATGAGAAACGCAAAATTTTTCTCTCAGACTTAAAAGCATCCTACGTCATCAGGTATTTCTTTGTCAGTAAGCTTAATAAGCCATTTTTTGTTAAGTTTCTTATTGTACAAAATGTATTTAATATCTTCGTTCGATAAAACAGGCCTGCAAATTTGGGGATAATTTTTTTAAAGATATGGTAGTGGTTTTCGATGTACTTTCTTACGTTGAAACCGAATTTGACCTCATAATTTACCGAGAAAATCAATATTGAGAGATATGTGGGGTAAAACGGGACAAAAAAAGTGATTTTTGAATGTGGGGAGTAATACTTTCGATAATATTAGTAAAAATGTGTTGGATTTTTTGTTGTTCTATTGTTATAAAGTACCAAAAATGGCCAAAATGGCCATTTTCCTCACTTCTTACCACGATTATCTCAAAAACTTGATGTGCTAGGAAAATTCCGAGCTTGGGTTCGATTGCAGCGCGAAAAATTGTTTAAAAAACCACTACCACATCTTAAAATAAGCCTTGCAGGCATGTCCAATCAACTGCTGATCTCCTTTAAATTTTTTAGCTTAAACATGAAAAGACACTTTCTTTAGTTCTATGTATTGTACAAATAATTTTCTAAAGGGTAGTTAACGCTCTTGAAAAATGCACTCGTATGAAAAACTCTGAAACGCTTCAACTTTAGAATTTGATTTTGTTTAGAATAAAGTTATTTTTGTAACTATTTTATTATTATTTGAAACAATCATTTTCTCTCTTGTAAAGAAGGGATGAAACATCGGGGGTCGAAATTCTGTACACAATGTTGGTGGTCGATATAAAAAAAATCTCCAATTGGTTCCAATACAAAAATTTGCATAGGAACAGAGACATCTTGCGAAAACTGTTTTTGGATGTAAACTTTAGCTGTGTTTTCTTCCTTTAAAATGTTTTAACAGTACATAAAATATTCATGTATCGTTTTTTTTTCATGTGGGGCCATTAAAAAAATATGTAATACATTTTTAAGAAACTTCTAACCCCCTAACCCACCTGCGTGATAATTATCCATCGTTCTTAACAAGGAGAATAATACTGCGGCAGACCCCCACGACCCCTAAACGTATCACGTATTTTGTGAATGACCCCTGTACAAGATAGAAAAGCTTAATTGAAATCTGTTACTGAAACTTTGTAAACTTTTGTTGTAAGGGAATGATGTTTTAATATCCTCAAAAAAACACACTCGCCGTAATATCGATCTGAATTGACTTTGAAGGGTGCTAAAATTATTTCCTCATACCCTACCATGACAGAACAAAGAATTTGCGAAGTGATAAAAGTTTTTGGCACCACTGATTTTTTTTTAATTAACTCGATGACCCAGGGACTTATGTCTTAAGAACGTTGAGAAAGCACCACCGCAGCAATATCGCAAAAAATTTACTTCAAAGGGGATTATATTTGTAAACTTATAATATAACTTATAATATAATTAATTTCTAGTAAACAACATTTTTTAGCATAGGTTAAGTCATATTTCATGTAATTTTAAACAATTCGTGTTCAGCGAAACGTCATACTGCTGACCTCATCGTACCTCCAAGAATCTTTACCTCCAGGTTCAGCAAATTTTTAGTGGTACCAGTAGTTACTTTTTTGATGATGCTGTTCCGTGAAGTGCAGCCTGCAGTTACTTAAAATGCAAAGTTCTTGAAGCATATCCTCATCAATGTATGGGACGAGAGAGTGCAGTTATCGCAAACATTGCGAAGGTGTGCAGTAAACCAGTGGTTCACCATCGAAGTCCTACCGCATCGTGATGAGAGGAGAGTAAATCACGAGGTTCTCTACCTCTGCCACATGAAGTGTATCGGTCAAATACAAAGCATGGTAGAATTTTTTCTTTTCGAGCAACATACCTCGAATTATGAGTCACGCTTAGAGTTGCTTCAACCACAGTGACAGCTTTTCCGGGCTGAATGTGGAACTTTTCACATCACCGCAAGCCTGAGTGTGGGATTCCTTTCGCGCGGCTTTGAGTCCACCGACATTGTCTCAGTGCACAAAAACTATTTTTATTCATTGAAGCATAGAAGCAAGGAATTTTTATCACAAAAACGTATACCCAAAAACACCGAAGGTGATCAAAATTAATGGTCACTGACAATTTGGCAGAGATAGACACACTATGGAAAAATAATCCGCAGTATTATTGTGTATGGACCAGGAATGCATGCTGGTTAAACTTTCCTAAAATATTCGAAATACTGTTTTCCATACTTTCTACATCCTAAGCTGCAATTATTGTTACAAGACACAATCGTTCCGCAACACTGATCCGGCCCAAGCTGTTAATCAATATCTATAACCAGGCGAAAAGCTTCACAAAGTCATTATGTGTCAAAGATCAAACAAAAATATTCAAGCTTGCTGATAATCACATAGTAAGATCCATACTCTTCACTCTAATCACAGCCACTAAGTAAAGCTCTCTATGCAGGCCTATTAACACCCAAGGTATTTCGTTTAAGGCATGTCTTACTCCAATATGTACTCCATCTCTTATTCTTTATGATACATTTTTTATAAACTATATTTTGTCACACTTTTCTGTTCTGGCAGAAAGTTCAGTTTCCTTTACGTCAATCCATTTTCTTATGCAAGTCCTTGTGTTTCTATAGATGCTTATATATTTTTCACATAGCGTCTCATTCGTACATTCCTATTATTCCTTATTTGGTCTGCCTCTAAGCATGCTAACACTTAGTTTTCCTAAATATACTTGGATCGTCAATCCTTCTTCTTTCATTTACTTAATATGCCAAGGCTCATCCTTTTAGAGTCTTGTAAGATTTATTTAAGAATCCTTTAAGAATTCTCTTATTTCTGACTTTGTTTATTAGCGTCTTTTCGCATAGATTGCACAGGAATAGCATTCTAACTGCCTTAAGTGTGCTGGCTCAGTCCGACTTTGATTTTTGTATAGGTACAGCACTGTCTGAATATATATTTTTTCCGAAGAATTCGATAACGAAAGAAAGAAAAGTTGTCGAATATCCGGGATTTTTCGAGATCTTTGGATCAATAAAATGTCGAAAAATCAAACCTTTTGTTGAGGAAATAATTATTTTCATGACAAATATTAATTTTGCGATAGGCAGAAATTAGAGGGTAACAGACCACAGCATTTAAACGGGGAAAATCGTTCGAAAATAATGATTTCCTCAACAAAGGGTTTGATTTTCCAACATTTCCTTGATCTAAGGATCTCGCAAAACCCCGGCTATTCGGCAAATTATCTTTCCTTCGTTCTCTAAATCTTCGAAAAAAATATATATTCAGTCATTGTCGTATCTATAAAAAAATTCAAAGTTGGATTTAACCAACACCCTTAACTTCACCATTCTTAGTAGGTCTCGGTCTCGCTACCGTACATAACAGTGAGTGCAAGCACAAAATTATATATTGCGATTTAGGCCGAAAAGTCCATTTTTCGGTTTTTGTTGAATCTGAATAATAAGGATTAGCCCTATCAAATAAACAAATCCCTTGATGACAATTTTTTTTAAACAATTAAATATTATAAGTTTTTAACTCATTTATTTAAACTTACCGATTATATATTCCAAATATTTACTTTTTAAAATGGGCGAGTAAATACTCTGGGGCCTCGTGGACATGATCTGTGATTGTTGCGCCAAACAGTTACCACTTTTAATACCATGCAAAAACGACCTTGTTGCTGCACTGACGGCTATCATTTCATTTTCCGACCTTCGGACCTCGACATTAGTCATCAGCAGGTCCGTAACTATAAAATGTCAGTCAGACAGCCTAGTGGACTTTTCCTATGAGCGATGCGCCAAACACTTGTTAAATGTCGGTGGCACCTCTCTTTGCTGCATGAAAATCGACATTTGAGCCGTTTTTTCCGAAAATCTGTCCATCTTTTCACTCTTTAACATGAATTTTCGTGATCAGGAGACCGAAAACTATAAAACATCTCAGTTTGGGAAGATTTCACCCGGACCTTTTTTCAATGTATTCTGTGCGGGGTCCCTTTGAACAAAAGACATTGACAAGCAAGAACAAAAATCAGTACACCTTCCGAAAACTATTGATTTCTAAAAATAAAAACAAGAAATATAATGCTCCTCGGAAATTGGGTACTCCGTAAACAGCAATACACATTTGAATTAGTAATAGTTAGCATGCATGATAGGGCAGTAGGATTTTTTTGCATATTAGTACAAACGGCAGGAAATTTTGTACGTAGAGTATAGAAATAAAGTTTGTTTACAATATTTTCCCACATTGTACATTTATTTTACTTCTTTAATATAAAAATATTCACAAATAGCGAAATGATTTGTTACCTACTGACAGAGTATCTTTCAAAGACAATATAAGTGTATTTTTTATTTTTTTCTAGAATGGACATAATAATTTAATAAATCTATGTCATAGAAATTAATTTTTTCATTTAAAGGTAATTTATTATTAATTATTATAACTAAATTTATCAATTGCTTTTTCATTATTATATATGTATTTTTTATTTCTTAGTAGATTAATTACATTAATTTAATTAATTACATTAAATCGTAATTAAAAACAGGACGTCGGGCACGGTAACATTTATTCATTTTTAATGCAAAAATAGAGTGTTTTAATTATAAATTTTACAGAAATTTAAAAATCTGGAGAAAGATTAGTTGAATATTTTAATCTTAGTTTTAAAATATCAAAGTATTTATTATTTGTACGAGTATTTTCGTTATTTTGTTTTGTTCAATTCAATTATACGCTTGCAATGTGACATATTGTGTGCTGTAATTTATAATAGTTTACAAACTGCTTTTTATTTATAAATATACTTGGTCAAAGAGTGTATATGTTTATATTTTTTGCATTATATTGTATAGTTCACCAATTCTTGGTTGTTGCTGAATTTTCATAGCAATTTCGTTTCAAGTTTGTAATTAAAGAGAGTACGAATTTTGCATTATATTTGTCAAAAATATAACCAAACTTTATCTGCTTGGAAAATTGATCGTATTATTTTTTTTTAAATTTTTTCTTGAACATCAATATGTGATATTTTAAATCATTTCATTTGTACAAATTTTGACGATTCGTAAAAATACTTTTTCTCATATTTTGAAATCGTCGTATATTTCGAGTATATCATGTGTTTATGGTTGTGACTCGCTTAATAGTTGTCATGCTATTTTTACAAAAACATGGGATACCTTTTGCACTTTCGTATAAACTTGTATTATAAGAGAATGCTGGTAATTCTATTTGTCCCATTCTAAATTTGTATCAACACATTGTTTAAGGTATTCTGCTAGTGAATGATGCCAACTTTTAAATGATCCGTTTGATTGAGGATGAAATGCATTTATTTTAAATTTTCGGATTATAAATCTCTTCTCTAATTTTCTTCATAACTTGGTTAGAAAATGCGTCAACTGTAATGCTAGCTTGTTAATTAGCAAAGGGTATGGCTAATGAGTATTTTGTAAAATTATTATGAATGCTCAAAATGTTTAAATTACCACATGTTCTTTTAGGAAGTGGACCAACTATATTCCCAAACAAATAGTTAATTTTTCTGTAAAATTACATAAGTAAAATATTTATAGTTTTTTTATGATTATGTAAGATTATCTTTTATTTCTCCTTTAATAGGTAGTGTAATGTGAAATCACTTATCTTTTTTAATTTCTTTCGCGAGTCCCTTTTAAAGTTGAGTCAACTTTGGCAACTTTGTCGTTTTTTGACAATTCTAATCAAGAGATTCTCCTTGAGTATTTGTAAAAGGTAGATAAGTACCTTTTCTCATATATATTTTGTCACAATATTCTTCAATATTTTTGTTAGGATTAAATGATCTGGATGATGGAATTTCAGTAGGAGGTGTTTTCAGAGGTGGAAGAATATCTGCTGATCCTATCGCCTTAGAATTTTCAACATCAGCTCCAAGTATTTTATTTTCCTTATCCTTATTTTTATCAGTATCTTGTTCTTTGTATCATTGATTTTATTATGGTTATCATGACACAGGCACCTTCATGGTGATAATGGAAAGAATATGGATGGAAAAGAAAGAGGCGATGCACTTTCTGTATTTTATGAGCAGATGGTAAGTAGAAAGAATGTTGAGAAACAACTTGCGGTATTTTGCCAGAGAAGGGGGGGGGATGGACCTTCCTACATAAGAGGATCTGATTTCTTTATGCATTTGTAAATCGATTTGGAGAATGCGACACTCTACCCTACGGACCTCCGGATCTGTATCGTTCTGAACGAAATATTCTACAGAAAAGGATCTGGTTTGTATATGGATTTGCAACTCGATTTGGGGAATTCCACATTAAACCCTACGGACCGCGGGCCTATAAGATGCGGTATCGCATTTCCTACAGAAGAGGCTATCGTTTCTGTATGGATTTGCAACTCGATTTGGGGAATTCCACATTAGACCAACCCAGGGTTTGTATGGTTCTATATCGACTTTCCTACAGAAGAAAATCTGGTGTCTGTAGGCGTTTGTAAATGGTTTTGAGGAATGCCACATTGGACCCTATAGACCTCTGGGTCTGTATGTTTTTGTATGGAGTTTGCTACAAAAAAGATCTGGGTTCTGTATGAATTTTAAATTCGGTTTTGGGAATTTCACATTGGACCATACGAACTCCCGGGTCTATGTGGTTCTGTATGGAATTTCCTACAGAAGAGGGTCTGGTTTCTGTATGGATCTGCAATTCGATTTGGGGAACTCCATGTTCGGCCATTCGAACCCCCGGGTCTGTATGCTTCTGTATGGATTTTCGTACAGAAAAGGATCTGCTTTTTGTATGTATTTAGAGTTCGATTTTGCAAATTCCATATAGGAACATACAAACCCCCGGGTCAATGTCGTTCTGTATGGAATTTCCTACAGAATAGGATCTGGTTTCTCTATGCATTTGCAATTCAATTTGGGAAATTCCACAATAGCCCCTTTCGGACCCCAGGGTCTATGCGGATCTGAATGAAATTTTCTGTTTGAGAATGCCATATTGAACCTTTCAAACACTTGATCCTCACATGTAATAGGATTTTTTAATTTCCATACAATATGGGTTCCCATTTCTATTGAATAGATATGCTGTGGAGAGACAAAACTTATAAAATAAAGGATATCCTTAGAATGCTTGACAATTATCATGTAGAAGATATATTACATTTATGAACAGAAAATACTTTGGATTTTTTTGCCAATAATTCTATCAACTTTGTGCAATTCGATTTCTGTTTTCACTTCATGCATGCTAAACTGTTGCATACAATACCGAGGAATATTTAAAAGTGAAGGTAACTGAACCCTCCAAACTGTATTCCTTATTCCATAAGTTTTGAAAATTTATTCGCAAGCTACATGAAAGAGTTAAAGCAGAACCCTTACGAAAATATATAATATGAAAAAAATGAAAATCGTGTCATTTTTTTGTTATATGTTTTTAATGTAGTTTTTTCGCGATTACAGGATAAAGATAGAAAAACCGACAGTGAAACGGCAGGAATAGCAACAGCCGAAAATGACCTGCCCTAATTGGCCATAATTTATAATAATATCAGACACGCGTTATGCACGTCACAGGCATAATGTGGCCAATATTATACAAGTAAATTGAGTCTTTTAAAATTATATTAAAAATTAAAAAACGAAAACAAACATATTTTTCGTGATGAACACAGTTTTATTGAAGCTAAAAATGCAGCATGCATGCATTAACGATAAATAGACAAGGTAAACAGTAGAGTTGGCCTGCATATTATAAAGTACCAACGACTTGCAAATTTACTATTGAACCATTTGACAGACTTTAAGGAAGCGTGACACATGATTGATGCCTATCTTACCGAAATTTTTCTCTGGAACCGCAACAATTCTACAAGAAATAAGATATTGGTCTAAAACTTTGTTGACATACAGAAAAAGGAGTAAGAAACGTTTATATTTTATCAAAATTTTTCTTTAAAGAAAAAGAATTTTTTGAATTTTTTTGTCTCCCTTTTCTCCCTTTTCTTTATTTCTACAAAATTTCAGCTAAATATCTTATATCTTGTGGTTTTGGTGCGGTTAAAAAAATATATATAGGCAAGGTAGGCATCGATTATGTGTTGGATGCCTTTAAAAGCTATTAAATATTTCATTATTAAATCAGCAAGTCGTTAATACTTCATAATATTCAGATCAACTGAACTAGTTACTTCATTTGTGTATCATTTATTCATGTAAGCTGTATTTCTACCCTCAATAAAAATGTGATCGTTACGAAAGAGATATTTGCTTTCGTTTTTTTATTTTTTTTATTTTTACTAGATTTTTAAAAGAATCAGTTTACTTGTATAATACTGGCCACATTAGGCCTGCGACATGCATGACGTATGCACGATATTATTATAAATTATGGTCAATTAGGGAACGACATTTCCGGCTGTCGTTTTTTCTGCCATAATTTTCATACACATAATTTTAATTTGCCACAAATGTTCATTTTGTATTGAAATAATATTTCAAACATTGTCAATTTCAATTTGAGATTATTTAAATAAGAAAATAAAATTTTCGATATAATTTGTACTTTAAATATTTATTAATTTTTTAAACTTGAATTTGTTATTTTAACTTCAAGTTTATTATCAAATTGAGTTTAAAATCTAATTTAAAATCAATGTTTAGATAGTTTGTTAAGAATTTTATAAAATGGATCTTTAATTTTCCATCGTATTATACTTATTTTTATTATTTTAAAGCAGAAATAAGAGAGTTATGTAAAAAACGTCGCGCATTCGTTGCATAATGTGCGGCGCAGCCGCCGTGGTTTGAACGGTACTCTCCCAACACGCCAAGACTGTTGCAGATTTCCAGCCGGTTTCGCATGTTTTGCAAGTTTGCGATGAGGCACGGTGGTTCTCGATCACTTAATGTTGCAATAGGAGTTTTATTATATTTTGTAATAAGTTACAGTTTCATTCAATTTTTTGCTAACTTTCTTGCGAGTTTGGTGCAGCTAATCTGCAGTCTTACGTTCCTGTCGCTTGTATTCGATATCTTGCTTGTTTATATATCAGATTTTTGGCGTCGCCGGTTGTGTTATCTGCATCTCGTGAGAGCCAATTATTATTAATACTGTGTGTCAGGGCTTGTTTTAATCGTGGAGTACGATTTTAATTTCTTACGCAGTAAGTAAAATATTTCTCATCTATGGATACAGATAACCTCACGCACCATGCACGCACAGGCACGAGAGACGTACGACCCTCACGTTATGCAACCCAGCTGTCACGCATTTGAGGATGCAGCTGTTCCATCCCCTGCGCCCACGCCGTGCGCGAACTTTACTATCTGGAAAGGAATGTTCATATTATTATTTGAGTCCGATAATAATGGAGTCTGAGTTTAAAATATCATTTCTCTTCAATTTGCGAAGGAAGGCTTCTGCATACAAGATACCCACATGGTACATATAATTACATTTTTAGTCAAAAAATGTATATTCAACCAAAGGGATGCATTTTTAACTAAAATTTTAATTCTATAATTCAATTTTATTCATAATTTGTCTTCTAAGAGTTTAAATGACTTCCATTGCTTGAAACACCTCCATTTACATATTTTTTACAATCTTCTCGATACTATTTACAATTTTTTACAATCTTCTTCATACTATTTACATTTATTTACAACTACTTACAGAGACTCTTGTATCTATATCCTTATTCCAGTTTTTTTAGAGCAATCTGAGACGTGCTAGCGACATAGTAGATGAGCGATCGAAAGCGAGAGAGCAAGTAAGAGGGAGAGAGAGAGAAAGCAGCTGCTTCATAAACTATTCACGCTATTACATAACCATTACTTACAATCTTTAGACTTCTATTCTAAGCGACTTCCGATAACATTTCCTTTTTCTTTCACTTCTTTTATACCTCTATTTTTGCAGTTTTTCACACGCATTCTTTCTCATTCACTCCTCTAGCCCCTTCTAGCTCCTCCGTCTACTTTTACCCCCATCCATCCTCCCCTAGAAGCTTTACCACATTCTTTTGCCAGCTTTCTTTATCTTCCATTCTTCTCCTACATCCTACCCATACATGTTCCCAAGTTTGCTCCTCCCATGCACATATTCTGCACTTTCTGCTCTCTTCTTTTTCCCAATACATCCCCTCCCTTAATTCGTTTCCCAAAATAAATATTGCTATTCGGGTTCATCTTCTCGCACCCCACCCCTTCTCTAAATACTTTGGTACTCCTACCTTTTTTATCATCTTGTACCATTAATCTTAACTGTCTTTCCCTCTTACTCCTTTCTAATTTTTCATAGTTTATTCCAGTCCCGTCTTCTATGTCTCTAGCATTTAAAAAATCCCTCCTTTCTTCTGTCCATATTGTTAATTCTATTGCTCTCCCCCTCCGTTTTTTTACCTTTATCAAAAACTTTCTCGCTAACTCCCCTTCCTTTCCTTCCCACAGCTTCGTCTCAAATTTCCATTCTCTCTTTCCCGGCTCTAGTACACAATTTATCTCTTTGCGCTTTTTCTCTTATCATATGCCCAAGCTTCCTCCAATCTACTCCTATCGTCTTTCTTGTATACGCTCCATCTCTTTCCTTTCTTTACATCCCCTTATCTCTGCTCCATAACGCAAAATAGACCATACCAGCGTATAAAATAAGCACATCCTCCTTCTTCAATTTTTGTTAAACTTCTTTTTCCTATTCCCTAGATCTTTTTTATTGCCCCTGCTGATTTCTTTGTCCTTTCTCTAATATACGCTCTTTGATCTCCATTTGTTTACAAGGTATATCTCAAATATTTGAACTCTATTACTTTTTCCAACTTTATTTCCTTCCATCTCCCCGTCCATTCTTTCTTTCACCCCCTCCTTTTCTAAACCTTATTATTTTTGCTTTTCTACATTTAAATTCAATGTTTTTCCGTCTAAGTATTTCTCTAATCCTGTAATTAAGTCCGCCATCGCTTCTTCATCATCTGCTATCAACAATCTGCTATCCCAACTTCTCCCCAACCATTTTTCCTAATTTCTTCTTCCATATCTGATGGTAATATATAAAATCGCACCCTGCTTTTTGTCTCCCTAAGAATGTCCGATACTCACTTTATTAATCCCTCACTTATCCCTTTTTTCACAATTACGTTTTTTATCTCGCCTTGGTCTAATGAGTCAGAATCCGCCTTTAGGTCCTTGAACATTGCTATAATTGACCCTTCTTCCCTTTTAATCCTCTTACTCACTAGATAGTTCAGAATATATATATTGTCCATAACCATCATCCCTTATCTAAACTCCGTCTGATTTTGAGACTCTATCTTTTTTCCAAGAAATGATTTTTTTAACCTCTCCGATAAAACAGTCACATATACTTCGTACGACGTTGGTACTAGTGCCACTCCTCTGTACAATTTTACCTCTTCCCCTTTGCTTTTCTTTGCTGTGGGCACCACTACTCATTCCTTTCATAACTCTGGCCACCTCTCTTCTCCCCATACTCTATTGCACATTATCCATGACTATTCCTTTCATTCTGTCCTCCCATATCCCCATACTTCATTTGGAATCTCATCTATATCAGGTGCCTTTCTATCTTTAATCGCACCTAATACCTTTACTCATTCCTCCCTTGTAATGTCTTCCTCCTCATCTGTTTCCCTACCCTATGTTCCTTATTTCCTAACTTTTGTCTTTAACCCCCCAAGTAATTCCAAGAAATAGTTTTCTATTGCACCATCTCAATTTCCTGTTTTACTCTTTTTCTTCTCTCTCTATTTTCATGAAACTTCGATTACTGAGGGGGGGGGCTATTAGTTGCAACCGAAAGCCATAGTTGGTTGGTGTTTTATGCGATTTTTCAAGAAAATTCAAAAAGTTGTTATGGTAATGTTGCAGGACATTCAAAAAGAAACAACGACATAACTCTCGTAATTTTTGGCTTTAGTAAAAAAAATCATGAGGATAAATTGTTCCTATTTTTAAATGTGATGAATATCCGTACGGACAAGTTTTAAATCTAGAAAAAAATGGTTTAAAAAATATTCAAAATGCGCTTACTTTTTGAATTTTAATCTATAATGAATGGGTCACGCATTAAAAATCTACATATTAACCGTCTAACAGATAGACGCATTTGTAAACACCTGTTTTGCAGGTTCAGGGCGGCTTTAGATAAAAACTGGGGAGGGGGGTCAAATTTTACACAAATCTAATAACATGTTCGAACGTGTGAATCGGCTTACTACTGCAGAAATCAAACAATTTTAAGAACAGCCAATTTATTTCAACGTGGGGAGTGTAAAACGTTGCAGCTGTAACGCGGATGTTCAAAGTAAGAGCAGGAGCATTTTAGAAATACCTAGGCCCTCTACATCGCTAGTCCGAGGTCTATAACCATCAGTCAGATTGTGGGACGTCGTAAAGCGCGGACAAAAGTTCCCGCACTACACAGTGGGCTAAAATCCACAAATTGGACAAAAATCGATAATTTAACCGATTCACTTAAAAGTCGGTATACAAGGGTTTTCGGCATTGCTGAGGCTGACCTTAATGTCAAAATATCATAATTCAACATGGCGGATTCAAAATAGCGACTAAAACACGCAAAAATGTTTCATTCCTTAAAAGAATCGGTATACGGGCGTTTTTCGCGTCACTGAATCTAAATTTAGAAACAAAAATCCAAAATTCAAAATAGCGCATAAAAAGGGTGGCAACGTTTTGTATTTATTACTTATTCTTGTAACGAGAGTTAAGACAGAAACACTCTAACGTTCCAAATCTTCAATCATCACTTTTTTCCGTCAATATTCAGTTGATCCAAAATATACAGAACACTAGTTTCTCTTTCTTTATCATTTAGAATTATGTCCAAAATCTCACGTGTCGTGAATGTTCTCATATTGCATAAATCAATAAATATTTATTTATCAATAAATGAAAATGAGGTGGGAAAGCGGACGGAAGACGCACAGTCACAAAGTAAAAAGTTGCCAAACAAGTGACAAGTTTGTCTTTTGTTTCTCATGAAGTTAGGTGCAAATCAAATGAAAAATAAACGAAAAACCAGGGTGCACTTGGGATTACTTTGATCACTTAGCAAAAAAAACGAAAGTTTTTGCCCGTAAATTTCGATAATAAACATTTGTTTACATAATTTATTTCAAAAAATGATAAAAAAATGTCGGTTAACAAATTTTCTAGCAACTAAAATCACTGACATGATAGTTTGTATAGAATAAGAAGAAAACATCATTCTTTTATGCCCATAAATGCCGATAATGGGCATTTGTTTATATAATTTGTGTTTACAAAAATATCTTGTTCCAAATTTTTATGATCAAGTGTCATTTTTACTGTAAAGACAAGTATTTTTAATGCACGATTATACATTGCAAGCAAAAAAATCCATGATTTTGACTATTTGTCAATGTACAAGTTTAAATAAAAAAAAATTCCAAAATTGGCTCTGATAATTCTGTTCAGAATCGCACGCTGAATCTTTCAAACAACCCACTGTAGGACGGTCCATGCATGAGCACGCAGTTATTCGTTGCTTCTTCAGCAGGATATGAATTCGAGCAAAAGTGTGTACCCCTATGAAAAAGTATACATGCCAAGGAACCCACTGGTACCTTCATTTGTTGAATATAAAGCGTAATTCGAAAGAATGAAGCTTCGACGTTGATATAAATTGACTATACATTGACTAAATTTAGAAAAAATCAAAAACCGATTGTTTTTCGATAAATATCATAAAATTGTATCCCTTCTTTTTAGTCACCAAGTATAAAAACTCGAGTTCCATTTTTTGACTTTGACTATTTATCAATTAAACACAGGGCATCTGAGTGATAAGAAACTCCCAATACAGATACTTCAAGGTTTCTGAAAGTGGAGAATCTATTCAATTGTTTTAAGTTTATCCCTTAACGTTTGGCCAAAAAAGTGTGATCCTGGCCCACTTTGCACCATAGCAGAATGCGTAAATTCTGAGGGATAAACTTCATAACGGCTAGAATCAGTAGTCAATGCGACGCAG
This sequence comes from Druon quercuslanigerum, assembly GCA_010014905.2. Lineage (NCBI taxonomy): Eukaryota > Metazoa > Arthropoda > Insecta > Hymenoptera > Cynipidae > Druon > Druon quercuslanigerum. The sequence goes on along the minus strand of JAAAKG020026591.1, from coordinate 15,900 downwards.
AAGCGCTAAATGGGCGGTCTGCGTAACCCTCCTTGCGTGGTCTGAGTTTGCCGTTCGAGAGCATGAAGACTGTTTGTTACTCTTAGTCAGACCGTCAAGCGAGTAATTTTTTGCGGAAACCTGTCAATTCAATGAAGACGCAGATTAAGCCGTGACGTAGGAGCGAGACGTTTTTGTAAATTATTTGTTAGAGCCTGGAATTGAAACTTGTTGGGAATCCAAAGTTAATATTATTTAATCGACGTTGTCCATTAAGAGGTAAGATGGTCAAAATTTCTAGGTGTTCTGGGAAGCAATCGTAGCGTTTGAAATTGCCCAATGGCGGACTGACGCGAAGCTCGGTCATAACGGTGTTCAAACTATCGGTGTCCGGTCACAAATGAATAATGTATAATTTTCGTCTATTTGTAGATAACGGTTAAGTGTAATTTTAGCTGTAGTTTTTATGATCGCGAATTTCGTCGTAGTTTACTCCTAATTGCTCACATAATCGTTCGCAGCCTTGACTCAAGGGAGTTTGACCAAAATGTTTCTTTTACTTTGAAATATAATTTCACATATTTTATTTTATTTCAAAATCAAGTATTTTCTCGTTTATTTCGCCTTTGACGGAGAAAATCCCTCCAAATTGCATTGTAAGATTTACAGGTCATCGACTACGCTACGCCACCGATTTTGGAGCCAAGCAGGTCACACTCAATTTCTAATTCTTTTTTATAATTATATAATTGAGGCCGTGTTTTTGAAGACCTAGCGCTTAAGAGAACTTCTTTAAAGCCTCATAATGTCACCACAAGTATAATAAATTTATTTTATTCATTTCTTTAACAGAAAAACAAAATAAGAAATTTTTCCCAGTATAGGCGGGAAAATTGCATGTCATAAAAGGTTCGCGTGGGTCTAGTTTCACTTTTTTTTGAGGCAATTGTAATACTAATCGACTTCTCTTTGAAATAGTTTTCAAATAACCGGAGTCTATCTGGTATTTCAATATTTATTTGGAGAATTCTTTCGAAGTTCTCGAGGGCATAGTTTTCGCACGATTTGAAGTTTGTAGTTAGACTGTGAATTTCAAGCAGAGCGTTTGCCTGATATTCTAATTCTGGTCCTAGGTTTATATAGGTTTGATTCCATTATGATCAGAAAGAAGGTCTTAATAACCATAAAACTTGACGGTAAGGAAACGTAACAATCGAAATCAATTTATATATATGTGTCTCGATCTGAAAGCGCAATACGTGTTGTAATGTTGCTTGAATCCATGGAACTAGTAATTGTGCCACCCACTTTAATGTTTCGTTTCTGATTTTTATGAGCTGCGTCCGAAGAATCGTAGGCATGAATTTATTGGATTTCAGTGGCGCATAGAAAAGTCTTAATGTCTAAGGCTGCTATCTGCAGTTGAGGCTGGAATAACGGGTTAGAATTAAAGCATTGCTGATAATGATGAATGCATCGCTGTTCGTAAAACACTTGTAGTGAGTCAAGAATAATTTAAAATATGAAAGTTATTTAACCTTTTAACCCACCTCCCCTCTCTCCCTCTATTATCCTGTTACCAAACGTATTTATTGGTGAGACCCCCTCACCTCTCAAACTGGTAACATAGTTTATGGAAGGAATCATATGTGACCGTAATGTATAGATAATGCTCTATCTTTCTAGACGAGCCTATTACAAAATCTGCAATGCAGTTCACCATTTCTTGAATGTAATAAGAACTGGCTACATATATTTAGTCACTTGAAAATAATAATTTACGAGGCATTTAGTGATCGTGAGACTTGAACTAAAAATAGCAAAGCCTACTAAGTTTACTTCCCCTTGCTAGCTAGGCAATGACTTTGTACCCGCTTTCGCATTACTGTAGGGTGACTGTTTATAGGCTCATACGCCGTTCTTGATCGTCCTGTTGTCTGTCCCAACCTGCCCTTGTCATCTCTTTGACCCACCTAAGATATACGCATCGTCCTCAGCAGGGCAAACAAGTCAATCAAGAAAATCTTCGGCCGTCGATATCATCGTTAGGACTTATTGGACGACTTGTCATAATAGAAACACCTTTAGCAACACCAAATCTTGGTGCCATACAGCCTGCTGCACGGTTGTTAATGCATTGGCTTAGGGATTTTCCTGCGAGACCAACCCTGAACCTGAGTGTATCTCATAAATAGATATTGAGAAAAAAGGAATGAGAACATATGTAAATAGCATATATAAATATATCAATAAGTATCCATTTCTTCATTATATATATATATATATTTATAAAATGCACTGTTTTTTCAAATGATCATTTGTTAAATTATGCTTTTGGTATTCTGTTAGCATTATTTACTCTTGCTAACCTAATTTATAATTTATACCAGCTATCCTTGACTTTCCTTTTGACCTTCCGTTTTTATGCTTATTTCTAGGGTTTGCCTTACTGCTATATACAAAAAAGGTCAACTCTAAACATACAACTTCAATTGTGTAACTTTACTCAGCAGAAACTCTTGGTAGAGAGCCCGTGTATGAACTATTTGTCCTAGATGTATAGATCTTTTTAGTAGTATTTAAACCCCAAGACAATACAACTTAGGTGTTTATCTTACTTTTTTCTTCATTAGTCACCTACTTATTGAAGTGCCTGATGATACAACGATATTATGAATCAAATTATTATGATACTTGAAATCTCTTACAACGATGTTGTACTAGAGACAAAAGAAGAAGCATGATGTATTGTCCAGTCCTTCGTTTATCGCTGTTGTCCTTACATAGCAGTGAGAGTGCTGAAGGTGATATCATTTGATTCTAAATACTTTTTTAGAGCTACCATTTATCACTCCCGAGGGTTTCATTCGTCTAGTGCCTAATAGTGTAGGAAGTTTCTTACAATGCGACAGGTTTTCAGCAAAACAACTTTTTGAGATGCTGCCAGTACCCTACTGATCCATAGAGGTTCAAAATGTTCAGTACTTTTTGCCTGACACTGACTGTAGACGAAATAAATAGAGGCGTATTTCACATTCACCAATATTGTATTTACTTTATGACTATGCTCCCTATACTTGTATATTTAGATTGTGTAGGTTGTCTGATAGATTAATGCGTCTGCATAGTAACATCTTAGCATTTTTATACTGCGTTTACGTTATAAAACGGGCGCTGCAATGTATCTATAGAAAGGTATATTTTCTGTTAAATGTCCCAAATTTAGAGCAAGTTATTGATTTATAGTACCTGCTACATAATTATGTCTGTGCACGTACTCTCCCTGAAACATTACGCGACAACCAGCAATAATATGTTCAATAGATACGTTGGTATCTAAAAATAATTGGCATGTATTAACCACTTCTTTAAGTAAAACGTGCTTTCAATAATATCTGCAATATCGTTTCTGGAAACAGGACGCCCTTTGTCAGACAAATATTGGATTTCACACTATTCACTTCCAGTAAATCTAACGTTTTGAGGTGGTCACCGTAGATCGCTTATTGCCTCTATTTCCTTGCTGATTTCTCTATTTCTTCTTCCCGGATATTGAAGTCCTCCTCTGGCCTCTGGTCTCTCCCAACTTATTGAAATTCGGATTCTTCGTTAAAATTCCCATTAGAAGGTTACGGACTAATCGTAATATTTTATTTTTGCAATGGTAAACAGTTTAAAAAAATGTTAAGGCCTATAACGCCAGTTGACGGCTACTTATACATTATGCGTATTTAAAAGTTGATTAAAGCTATTTTTTTTAGTTTTTGTTGCATGATGCGGAAGGGATTCTATGTGGATACTATGAGGATACTCTTCAGAGTATCCTTTCCGTTCCTCATTATCATGTATCTTAAACAGAACCTTAATGCACTGAAGGAGTCTGCTTTTAAGGTACCCATCATACTGCGTATTAATCTAGTTATCTTTGGTTGTCCGTAATTACAATACTTAATTATTTTACATTAAAGGCTTATAAATTATTGAAAGACAGGCTATTAGCCCATGTTTAGATTTCACATTTCTATTATTGTTTTAAAATATATAATATACTCAATTTTTTGTATGAGTTTTGGTATTCATCTTAGTCTATTTCCTCTTTGTTCTCTCTCTGCTTATAATAGGAAACCCTTTAAGTAGAAATCCTACGCCCAACATAGACGACAAAGTCCTGAGAGAGGAGCTTAATCCCTACCATGACACTTGTCATTTCCCGAGCATAAGGCGAAGGTAATACGGAAATATGAGAAAGAGAGAGACCAGTGTTACAGATTACGTCAAGTTGGTATGGCCTGACTAATTATTTGTTGTGGGTTTGTTGTCACTAGCAGTTCTATCGGGATTGTGTCAGTTTAGTGTTTAAATAAATAAGATGATTATATAATTTGCACTCAAGACAAAGAATAGAGAAACAGTTGATCAAATATTTAAAAGTTTTACATTTATCTTCTTATTTAGGAAAGGAAAAGAGAAAGTAGTAAGAATTGTCGCTTGCGTCTCTATACTCAGGACAACTACAAAATCATCTCGCAGAGTTAGTTTGGATAGTGGTGAAGGAATTCGCGATAACAATTCACACGTAGAGCGATACATGATCCATAACCGATGTTCAATCCAGTCTTGAGTTCTTCGTACAGAAATATTGCAAAATGATGTATAAATCGCAACTTAGTCAAGGGGGTTCGTACTTCGAAAATCAATTTGACAGCCTGGGGTTTATATCGTATTTGGACTCTATTTAACCCATTAACGCCTAAAATGGCACTTTTTCAATGCTTTTGTTAGCGGCTTTGTTCACAATGAAAACGTTTTTTAAAAAATTCCAAAATAATTATTTCTGATGTAAATTTATTTGATATTTTCATATTTCTTATACAAATTTCAAAAATTTGCAATCCCTCTTTTCCAAATGAAATTTTCACTTTAAATCCGAAGGAGGAAATCAGTCCATAGTTAATTCATCGTGTTAATCAATCAATCAGGTTATCCAATTTCAAGATAGCGGATCCGATATGGCGGCCCTGTTTACAAAATTTTATACCTCGCAAAAAATAACTAAACTTCGATCATTTAACTTAAAAAGCCACTAGGGAAATTAATTTAGAAGAATGATTCCTCACTAAATAGGCCGTCGGCGAACGTCTGGAGTATTATTCAAAGCTATATAGGTTTTTTATCACATCTCCATCATGCGAAAGATACCTAAAATTGCACTTTTGAGCATAGGTTCTTAAAAGTTTGCTTCGGATATTTATGTTATTCATTTCGGGTACTTATAGTACTTATAGAATTTTAGTATCGAATTCTCACCCCACGCATATTATCGAACTCTGTCTCTGGACCCTCTCGCATTTTTAGATTAGGACTTTATGCAACCAATTTGCACTTGCTATTGACTGGTGTGATAAAAAATAGTATGTGACACTGTCTCCCTAAGTGTCACTTGGCCACATGTTAATTGCAGTACTCGTCTCGTTTCAGCTACGCCTCGACTCCAACTCGTACTGCAACATTCACACTTGGTCGACAAAGTACCAATTAGGGTCCTTGAATCAAAAATAACTGTTATGTCTAATACTCGCTTAAAACCTCAGTTTTTATTTGTTATGTTTGTTTTCAAGAAAACAAGTATCACAGTCCATACTTTCATTGAATAAAATAGTTTATTATGCACATAGGGGTAGAAAAGGGACTTTTTCGACGAGTACTAAAAACATACACAAGTCGAAAAGTTCCCTCTGGCCCTTGGCGCATATGATAACTTTTATCCTATCATATTTATTTATCATATTTATCATATTTATCATATCAATATAAAAATGTCTATATTTCCAGAAACTTATGAATCTTTTTAATAATTTTAAAGGTAAACATGGTGAACATCATGATAAACTACGCAAAATTCGATTTTTAACCATTTGATAAATTTCCGCAAAGTTATGAAATTTTTGGTAATTTATGGTCATGTTATAGTTCATTTATGGAAATTTATGACATTGTTTGATAACTTATGGTAACTTAAGATAAATTCTCCAAATTCAATAAAAAATCCTATAGACTTCCCGCAATTTTCAGAAATCTCCTGATATTTTTAGTAATTTACGGTAATTTGATCAATTATATATAGTAACTTTCCATAAATTAGCGGAAAATTCTATTTTCTGCAACGAACATTTTCTTACTGTTTTACTGTGAGTGGGCTGATCATCATAAAATGCCAGCTCATAGATGTATAATTTTCATTATTCACATATGACGTCACTTTCTCCTCTCTAGGGAGTAGAAAGTAGAGCTTTAGCCCCAAGCTAAAATTTTATTGAAAAGGACCAACATATACAACCAGTACAATAGCAAAAAATTCTTACTAATTTTGTAAAACAAAAATTACACTTTACTTTATATTATTTGATCAATAGTTCACAAAGAATTAATATTTTTATTTAGAGGTGGTATTTGTGCTCATAGGTATATACATTAAAGTACTGAACCGATTAGATAAACATTATAGTTTTAAATTTTGTAACGTTATTTTTACATTCTTTTAAAGTACTAATAGCATTCTTTTGGTTTACCTAAGAAAGAGAACAATTTTTATCAAAATTTTTATAAACGACATTCTTATGAGAACATTTATATAAGAACATTTATTTGGCACATCTTTGCAATTTTATGCGTCATAACCATATTGCACTGTTAACCAAGTTGAATGTAATTTTCTTTATCTTTTTTGGTATGTACCCTCTCCCTTTTACAAGCACGAAAGTCTTTGCATAACCATTACATGTATTCTTAAAATCAAGCCTTATATACTATCTTACCACCTATTCAGCACACGGCATCTTAATTACTATTCTTACTTCTGAGCACTTGCGACTCTGACCTGGGCTTACATTTCTTCTTTTCATCATTAATCTCAAAATTAGATTCTCTTCCGCAACACTACCTTCCAGTCCTCCTTTAGGAGTAATTTTTTTCTTTTTTCTCCACCCTGTACCACCAGCTCTCTCACAGATTTTCCAGCATCTTCATCCATTCTTCCCCCTGACCATTTTCATTAAAATCCACTTCACTCTCTCTTACACGCTTTCCTCTCTACCTTCATCATCTGTGCACCTCTCTAAGACATACAGCCATATTTCTTGCTCATACCTACAAACTCTACATAGATTCTCTCCTTCATTCCTCCAATACCTGCATGCCCTTAAACCCTTACCCATTCTAAATATCACCACTCTATTCTATTAGTTTTCCTTATTAGTCATTTTCAGGTACTCTGGTTCCTCCTACATCTTAATCATTCTATACCAGCTGTTGTAACTCGACTCCGAAATTTTCTTCTATCTTTCTTCTCATTGCCTTGCCTGCACCTCTTACTCTAGTTCCTACTATCCTCTACCTCTCACTCGCATACCACTTACAAATCTCATTTCATATTTCTCCACTTTCAAGTTTGATTAAACCATGTTACGTTTCCTCTCTTTATCCGTAACCTCCTGTTCAGACGCTCTTGGAATTCTGTTTCTCTTCAAATGCTGGGCTCTTTTCAGTTGCCTGCCTATGAACCATCTCAAAAATCTCTCATGCAGACTTTCCACTGTCTTATGCTCTTTCCATACCCTAATTTCCACGCCAATACCTTTACACTGACTTTCTTTTACCTATATCTCATACTTGTCTTTTCACTTTGCCTGTGGATTCTAATCTCTTTCTCATCTAGAGCTCACTTTCTCTTCTTGTTTCAAGGCAAAATTCTAGATAGCAAAAATCATCAACCAGCTCTACCACCATATTATTAATATTCAATTGATATTTTAATCTATGCTTTTTATTTCTAAAACGCATTAGCTGTGCCTTTTTCACGTTCACTGTCAGACCCTTCACTCCCACATAATCTTCGATCACTCTCATTATCTCTATTAAGCCTTCATCTACTTCTCTCTATTTCATGGTTGTCCATGAGACTCTCCTGTTAACTTAGCCAAATTCTGCCTTAAACTCTACTATTGACTAAATAGTTTAGTACGTAGATGTTGTCTGTGTTACCCATCCCCTTCGTAAGACCCGTTTGATTATGTAGTATACTTTCCTTTGCTTCCACCTGTCTTTCCAACCTCCATCTAAGTACTGCCGCGTAAATTTTGTATTCCACCGACATGAGTGTAATACCTCTACATTCTTTCACCCGTTTGACCTCTTATTTTTTAATGAACGGCACTGCCATCTCTGTCTTCTATTCCTCTAGCCAGCCCTCTCCTTGCCCCACCTTGCTTCAAATACTCCACATCTCTTCTTTTACCTCTAATTCTCCGTATTTTAGTTTTCCCTTTACCGCTTTCTCGAGCTCTTCCATGAACCTTTCTGTCTCCTTCTGTCTTTTTTCTCTTGTCATTGTTTGAAGCTTTATCATTCTCCTGTCCAGTTTCTATTTTTTTATTTCGCCTTTCCTCCATTTTCTTACATTCTCCTTTATCCTATCTCTACTTTCCCTAGATTCATCGTCCCCACCAGCTTCCCCGAACCCCTTCTTCTTCTCTCGGTCTCACCTCCTCCCTTACCGTATCAATCACTCTTTTAAGTTATTCTTTTAACGTGTCTACACCTTCTTCTTCTATAGTCCCTATCCCCTTGTTTTTTATTTTTCTTTAAATTCTCTTGAATTCCCCCCTGTTCATTTTTTATTTCATTCCCATCTTTATTTTTTTTGTTCTCCCTACTGCGATTTGGACATCCATGTTTCAATGTCGCGATCACCGGAAATAACTCGAAGCCTTATCATTTCCCACTTCCATTCCAACCATCAGCCTCCTTATACTTTTTTCTTCCAGAATTCGCTCTGTTATGGTGTCCCCTATAGCTGCATACGTAAATTGGCCTTATTCCTCCCCTCGGGTATTGTCATTACTAATAAACCATTTCGCCTCTCACAACAGGTCCAGTAACTTCCTACCCTTTAGATACATATCCTTGTGTTTCAAGGTTCATATGAAGTCCTCCTTTTCTGTATCGCACACATGTCTTCGTTTGCCGAGTTTACGAATTCAGGTCTATTCCTTTCAGCACTAACCTCTTCTCCTTTTTCGCTGGGCATGTTTTACTGTTCTCCACCCTCCTTCTTCTCCTCTTCTCCTGTACATGCATCAAAAATCCACATCCTTTGTCGCTGCTTACGTCTTTTATCCGTATACTTTTGTTAACAATATGCCTTTTCAATATATTTCATTCAACCATGTTTTACTCATTATTATTGCGATCATTTGATCAATTTCGCCCAGCAACCCTTATCCTTGTTTTTTTAGAACTGAGTCATTCCGGAAGGCCACTTGCAAGTGTCTATCTTCTCTGCCCGTCGTTGTCATTAGACCTTTTTTTATTTGTTTAATCCCGACACATTTGCTAAAGCGAGAATACATTTGGTACCATAACAAAATAAGGCAGTTCATTTTTCTCTCAGGCTTGACTTGATTAGTTACAGCCCAATATGACGAAGGCATTTTTGTTAAACCTGTGTTTAAAAATATTCTGCACGGGTTTATCATAATATATATAATCAGTCACGAATGTATTTCTGTAATGCAAGCAAGTCACAATACATTCCTGACCAGTAATACTGGATTAAAACTCTTTGGTATGTGTTTTCGATTCCCAGATGCGCGGATTCGGGGCAATTTTCCGCCTCGTCGCAGGTTTCTTATCTTCTGTCGGCTGGTACTACCAACTTGCAAGCCTCTAGGTCTTCGATAACCGGATCTATTAACGGATTCAGACGGTATCGGTACAAAATTCTATCAAAGATATTCCACCTGTGGAATTTTCTAGACGTCTCTTCCACCTCGTGCAGTCGCTTACAATACCACTCGTCCTCCACCGGCTCCATGACAGCTTTGGGGATTGCTTCTTCCTCCTCGCACATCCGAGAAAGGACGTTCGGCACGTGGTGCAAAACCTCCTTTCCGATGTACGACTTAACAATTGAGGGCAAGAGCCCATCCCGCCAATCGGTCAGTTAGATTATAAAGGTTATGCAACCATCGCAACGAACTATGGTCGATGATCGCTGTAAAGGGAAACGCCTCTAGATTGAGCCGGAATTTCCTAACCAACCAAATCATGCCTGACGACTCCTTTTCTGCGTTACGACTATTCCTAGACTAAAATCGCTCGCGTCAGTCCTGGGCACGAATGGGACTTCAAAGGGTGGGTAAGACAAAATTGGTGCTATCTCAATTTGTTCCTTAAGCTTAGCTAACGAGCTTTCCTGTTCAGTACCCTATTCCCAGGAAACGTTCGTCCTAATCATCTTTTTTCAGTGGTTCCACTTTATTCGCAAAGTCGGGTCCCACGACCCCATTCCCAAAACTCGTCTCAGCTGTTTTATTGATCGTGGGGTTAGGCACGAGCAAAGGGGCTTGTCCGTATCGACATGCAGACCCTTCTGATTATTGAGGAACCGGAGACAACGTACGGTTAGTCTTCTAAATTCACATTTCTTGATGTTGGTTTCATATCTAGCCCTATGAGGGAGTCTATCAGTCCCTGGAATGTCGCAGGGACTCCTAATATTCCAAAGAACATCCTTCTGAACTGAAAAAGCCTCATTCCAGGAACTGTAAACGTTGTGTACTCCCTACTATCTTACCATAGGAATTTGGTGGTGTCCCGCTTTAAATCTAAGGTCTTCTATACTTCGCGGCGCCAAGTTTCTTCAGGATGTGGGATGCATCCTTTTTGTCGACCTTGTTGATCCTGCAGTAGTCTACCAAAAATCTATATGTCGCACTAGCTTTCGGGCCATCACTACAGGACTGGACTAACTGCTTTTCGATGGCTCAACAATCCCTTCGGCCAGCATACGAGTCACCTCATCTTGCATGTCATTCAACACCTTTGGATACACTCGATAATACCTTTGTTTTATCGGTGGGTATCCCCGGCGGCTATGCTACGGGCGATGCGGTCGGCGGCTGGAACTGGACTAGACACTGGTCTAATGTTGCCGGATTTCTGTCCCTCCTCCTCACTTCCAAATCGGTACCAACCTCAGTATAATTTTGGACTAATTCTGGGTATTCCGTTATATAACAAGTTCGTTTACTCCAATCTTCTACGATTCCGAATGTGTGGATAAAGTTCATACCCAAAAATACTTGTTCCCCCATGCTTGGGGCAATATGGATCCTTATCATTCTTGAAACACGATCGATTTTAATACAGAGATAACATCTGGCTTGGACGTGACTGGCCGCACTATGTGCAAATATAACTGCTTGGTTCAGTGCCGTATGCAGGCTAGCTTTGTACTGCTTTGCTATGAACAAGCCAATATCTCCTCTGACTGTTCGGGATGCACAGCCATCGATTAGAGCAAGGACTTTGGGGGTGTTACCAATTCAAGCAGTCGTAAATTCTCCACCCGCAGGAGTATTTGTTCTGCGCCCTGTGACTCCGATCTCTATTCTGTCGCCACGGCTTCCGATATGGACCATCTTGGTCCTATCCCGTAGCTTACATCAAGCAAGAGCCAAGCAGACATATAAAACGACACCCACAAAGAAAGCAAAGCATAAGAAATGTGCCATCGTTCTTATCTAACGTCTCTGTCTCTAACTGCATTCAAATCCCCTCTCCTCTCTCACTCTGGTCTCTTATGTCACTCCGTGACAGCCCTATATGTAGGAAACCAAATTTATAACCAGATTTACTAAATAATTAATTATTAAGCTCAGGTCCTGCTCGGAAAAGGCCCAGGATGGCAACCTGATTATAAAAAATGGCTACTCACTTACCTGCCCAATCATCTATTTGGAATCGCCGGAATTACTAACTATACCCGACGCTCGTTGAATATTATCATAATAACGCCAGGTAGGGTTGCCCCTATCCGAGCCCCGCTGGTTCCGGTGTTGCGCCAAAAATTGGCAGGTCATTATAATCTATAAACTCGTAGTTCTTATGAGACAGGAAACAGCGGTAGGGCTACACGAGTGAGAGAGAGAGAGCACTATGAACTGCGACCAGATACTGAATGTTTACTCTAAAACTTTATAAATATAACCATATTTATTTAAAATCAGTTAAGAAAAGTTTATACAAATTATCCCACTTGAAAATTCTCTATAACAATACTATATTTATTTAAAACAGTGTAGAAAAGTTATTGAGAAATATGTCACGTGAATAGAAACGGCCGGCAATTACAATACGAGGACTTAAGAAAAAAATTAAGTGGTCAACCACATACCTTTCAACCACAGTGCCAATTCCTCCGTGCTCTTATGATTCATTCTCGAAATCGTCTTTCAAAAGGTCTTTTTTTTATCGCATTACCGCCGGGAAGCTCCGGTTTCCGTTGAGCTAAGACCAGGAGTATCAAAATCCTCGTCTCGGCAGCCGTCTTTCCTTCGACTTTTAGAATTTTAACGTCACACATGCTAATTGGCTGGTTATAACGGGAAGGGTCCAATCAGGTGACTCCGCCAATTTGTGCATCAGTACTTGCCTTCACCGCATCAATTGTTTCCAATTGGTTGCCTAACTGCTAGTCATTAAATGGCCGCCTCAAGTCTCGAACGGTGTATGGTTACTTCAAAACGCGGCGATGCATGGTTACCCTTGGGCTGAATTTTAACATCGGAAGTGAGGAGAGTGCATTACTCCTTCAAGAAACTTCTTTTCCAAAAGCAGAAGTAAAGAAAGCATAGTTTGACTAAGAAAGTATGCTATACTAAAAAATTGCACCCGCTCATGGAAAAAGCGCGCTCACCATCGAAACTCCCTTTAGAATATGAAACACTCCATGCTTGACTTCAATCCGGGAGATTTAAAGCACACCTAAGCTCATACGACATTGACTGGTCCTTCATATTTCTGTGGAAGATGCTGTGGATCCTCTTATCAAAGTTCTCTTCTGGATGTATTTCTACACTGCTTTCTACAGAAACTCTACTTTGGTTACTTTTACGTATTTTCTGGCCATTTTAAGAAGAGGGTCTCATCCTTTGACAACTATACGTGCTCTACCTAGAATAATCCTGTTGAAAAGACATCCAAAATTCAGTATTCCGTGACTACCTTCACGGTAAAAGCTGCTAAGTCGCGTGATAAAAAACTTAAGGTGCATGATTTTGTGCATGTGCATAACCTTCGGTGACCACATATCGAGGGATCAGAGTTCGCCCGTTATCCATGGAACTACTCTAAATGAATAGACTACTACCGGAATGGCAAGCATGTTAGTTCCAGATACTTTGTTCCTCGCCGATAGCTCGGAAGACCAAAGCCGTCGGATAAGACATTTGTATGTGGACAGATGTAATGCTCTTAGTGTCAATCTGTGGCACGTTTCGGTATATGTAAGTCTCTTCAGCGCCAAGGTGTCGTGAAGCGCTTTTTTCGATAAGGTTAGGTTCTTCACAATGCCAATAAATTGTTCTCACCTAAAATTTCGTTCGCGCATTTTTTAAACCCAAATTCCATTATAACCTTCCGAATTTATTTCTCGACAATCCACCGAGTTGGATCTAGCTGCTTTGCATTTTTAACATATATCTTAAGATCATCCATGTCCAATAAATGAGTGACCTTATGCATTTGATTTCTAGCTTTGCCGCAGATGTACCCTTGGAAATAGCAAAGTGCGAAAGATACTGGCAATAATGTAATGTGTCGCCTTAAAATATACTTCTCTCAAAGTGACAGTGTTAGTTGTCACGCGATTTTTTCCAAATGACACAGTAAATATGGTTTTTCAAAGCAATTTTAATCTCTTTATGCACCTCAAGGAGTGCGGATGAAAATTTAAGATTTACAACGAACAGATGATAAGTCTGTAATCCATCCAGACCATCGATATGCAGTGTTAATTGGATACTGTGTCTTTGCAGACACATCTGTCGATGAGCAGGTTCACCGAACATCCTGCTACGACTTTTTCGAGTCCTGCTGTTTTGAGGATGATAAACAATTTCTTAAAAGAATTCAGGCTTTTTTAGTTACCGTTCAGTATATTGTGAACTTCGTAGACTGTAAATGGAGGTTCTTTAAAGAGTCGAGATGGGTCAGAGAAAAATTGCTGGTTTTCTCTTACCGACCTCTCTCTCCTCTCAAGACTTCTCTTAGCGTCAAATAGTACCCGTATTCAGTCAAACATATGCTGCTTAATGGTTAGCAGCTTTGACTGGTTCAGTAAGGGAGAACAGATGCACAGTTCCTACGCGAACTGTCAAACCTCGGCGGTGAAATTTCTGCCAGATTTTATGAAGTCAATCACACATTGATTGCGAAACGCGAAACATCTTGTCCAGCCTATCTTTGTGGTGAGTTAATGCAATTGTCTTTTATTCGTATTATCTCCGCTTCTTCGATTTCACGGTTCATATCTGTCAAAGCCAGAGATCGGATTCTGCAGAAAAATCCCCACGAAGCTCGTCATCAAACACAGTAACATCTTTGGCCTCGAGCGAAACCTGGGTTCTCGGCATGGTTTCGTACACGTTAAAGTGAAAAGTGAAAGAGCTCTGTATGTTTCTTGTATGCTGTTGTATGCCATCGCACTATGTATGATTTTGATTAGAAGCTTTTAAAAAAATTTAATTCAAACTTAAAGCGTTAAAAACGGAACCTTCTTTCTCTCCATCCCTATCTAAATACTGTGGTAAACCTTCCTTTTTTATGATCCTTAATTATCTTTCGCTGTCTTCTTTTCAATTCTTCATAGGTTACTCCAGTGCCGTCTTCTATGTCTTTAGCATCTAGGAATTCCCCCCTTTCTTCTTCCTATCTCGCTAATTCTATCGCCCTCCCTCTCCTCTTTTCTATCTCAATCAAAAACTTTCTCGCCAAATCCCCTCCTTTTCCTCATTATATTTGTTTTTTACATTTTAATTCAGCCTTTTCCCATCTAAGTATTTATCGAATCCTGTAATTAAGCCCGCCAGCCCTTCTTCATCCTCTACCATCAACACTATGTCGTCCGGGTATGCCTGTGTATATATCTTTTCCTTCACTATCCTGATTCCTCCCCAACCTTTTCTCCTCATTTCTTCTTCAAAGTCTGATATTAATATATTAAATATTAATATCATAATTAATTAAATATTAATATATTAAATAATATTAAATACGTGGACTCTAAAAATTTCCAATACTCTCTTTCATAATCCCTCTTTTATCCCCTTTTTTACCATAACTTTTCTATTTAGTCTCGGTTAAATTAGTGAAACGCTGCCTTTCAGTCCACGAACATTACTATCGTTGCCACTTTTCCCCTTATCTAAGCCCTGTCTGATTCGTTGGCTCCATCTTTTTTTCTCAATTTCTTTCTCCAATCTCTCTGACAAAACAGTTAAATGCACTTTATACAGTGTTAGCATCAGCGTCACACTCCTATAATCTTTTAACTCCTTTCCTTTGCCTTACTTCACTATTGGTAACACAACTGCTTCTTTCCGTTTATGGAATCTCATCTATACCAGGTGCCTTTCCATCCTTTATTATTCCTAACATTTTGTCTTTTAATTTCAATATTTTGGTTTACTCTTTTTCTTCTTCTTCTTTCTCTATTTACAGCCTTTCACACCTCTTCTTTCGTCCTAGCCATCTCCGCCTCTTCCTCAAAGGTTTTACTCTCTTCCTCTTTCTTTTGATCACACAACTCAGAATATTCTTTCTTCATTCTCCTATATTCTTCCGCACTACTTTTTTCTTTTCTCCACTTTCTTAATTCCTTTCTGACCTCCTTCTTTTTCTCTTTATTACGTGGGTCGGTTCTTCCTTCTTTCCACGGCCTGTTGGTAAATTGTAGTAAGCGTTTTCATACTCCTCTTCCATCAGTTTGCTGGAAAAAGATATCAAGTGACCCCCCTCCCCTCCGCGTCCCGCCCCTCCGGCCCGGCGCCCCCCCGCCACCCCGCCGCCCCCTCTACGCCC
>JAAAKG020026590.1:13722-75351 GCA_010014905.2 Druon quercuslanigerum | reverse complement strand
CTTCATATTCCTTGGAATTCTTGAAATCTGGAGAAATTTCTTCAAATATAATTTTATTTATTCCCTAAAGATCTCTTAAAATTCGTTTAAATCGTAAAAGGACATTAAAATACATTAGAAATCATTTGGAATTTCTTAAATGTAAATTAAATTTAAATTATTCTGTAAATTTATTTACAAACACTCATTTGACTTTTATTTTGCAATATTAAAAATAAACTATTTAAAAATTAATAATGAAATATTTTTAAATATTAAAAGTTTTACAAATTTTCGATAAGAAATATCTTGAAATTCTTCATCTTTTAAAATAACTTACAAATCTTTCTTCACGCCCCTTAAAAACACATAAATCTGTAGAAATCCCTTGAAATAAAATTTTATTTATTACTTTATTTTATTTTATTTATTATTATTTTTATTTTATTTTATTACTTTCTAGACTTTTATTTTTTAATATTAAATAACGAAGTAAATTTAAAATCCACATCAGATTCTTTTCAATATTAGGAGTTCTAACATTTAGAAAAATTAAATCTCTTGAAATTATTTGGTACCTTTTAAAATAACCTGAATTTTTTTAAATCTTTAAAAATTTGTCCAATTCCTTCATATCCATTAAAACTAAAGAATTCCGTAGAAAATCCTTTTAAAAAAAATGTAATTTTTTCCCTAAATTTAAAAAAGTCGATAAATTTTTATTTTCTAATATTAAAAGCATAAAGTACTTAAAACTCCATGAAAAAAACTTTTTATTATTAAGAATTCTAAATTGTTTTAATGAGATATCTTAATTCTTTGAAATCTTTTCATAATAACTTCAAATCCTTCAAATCCATTGAAATTTTTGAATATATTTTACATCTCATGAAATTTTTTAAATCCCTTGAAATGAGATTTACTTTATTCCCTAAAGTTCCATAAAAATTCGTTAAAATCCTTCGAAACCGTCAAAATCCATTATAATAAATAAGAATCATTTGAAAAATCTTGAATATTGTTTAAATTTATTTTTTAAACCACTCTAAAATAAAACTTCGCGCGAGATCACGTACCTTGATTTTTATATTTTTATATTTTAATATTGAAAACATAAGTAATTAAAAAATCCATGATATCTTATTATTAATAGTTCTACAATTTTTTGAAATGAAACCTCTTACATTTCTTTGTAATCTTTAAAAATAACTTAAAATTGTTTAAAAACAGTAGGAATCCCTTGAAATATATTTTATTTTATGCCCTGAAGTTCTCTCAAAATATAAATTAAATTTCTTTTCAGAAAACTTTTTAATAAATTGCACGAGTGTGAAGCGCGCGTTCATGTCCTTGGCTTTTTTTTAATATTAAACTCATAAAAAATTTACATTATCATACACTTAAATATCAAGAGTACTAAAAATTTCGGAAACGATTTGAATAATTTAAGAAATGATTACTTCCAGTTCGTAAAGTATGTTTGCAACAACAAATACTTTCATAATTTTAATATTTTCACTGGCGCCAATATTTTTAACGTATCTAAAGATCCTAACTGTTTTCATAAATATCGTCATTCACATATTGTTTCACTTTAAATAGCAATATTTTTGAACCCTAAATTAAAAATGGTCGATGTTTAAAAATTTTAAATGTAAAATTGACAATTCAGAAATTGTTAAATTAAAAACTTAAGGAATTGTCTAATGTTACAAGAAAGAAATTAAAAACATTTTAATGTACAAAAGTAAAAATAAAAAACTTAACTATAAAAATGTTCAAATTACCCCCGAGTCTTAATTTTTACATTTATAAATAAAAAGGATCTTTTTTTGTTTTTGTCTCTAGAAAAGCTTAGTTTCCCTCATGTAAGAAAAAGTAAGAAAAAGAGGTTTGTTTAGATTTTGATCAATATTTTTTTTTGATAGTTTTGATAATTATAATAGATAATTTTCTAAGATAAAAAAAGCGGTAAAATATTCTAATTTTGAATAAAATGTTATTGAAGGTGTAATACAAAATATTGTATTTTCAAAATAGATTAATTATTGTTTTCCTTTCTCAGTTGCAAAGAAACTCGGGTGATCTCAGTCAGAAAAGTGATCGCAGCACCAAAAAGGGAGACGAAGGTTGCTTAGAAAAAGCGGACGTTCCAAAAATGGAAAGGCTCAGAGCAGAAAATGATCTACAATTATCCGAGGACGATATAAACTCAAGAAACGAGATATACGCGTCTGGAAACTCAATCGACGATGAAACCTTTTATTCCTGGACAGAAAACGAAACTAAAGAAAACACGCCAAAAAACGAAGCCCTTAATTTATTACCACCAAGTCTAAGCATTACTTTTCTCACAGAAACTTTTCCAAAAAATTCTTCTTCATTCGATAAATCAACAGAATATACATTTGGAAATTCGTCGAAACAACAATCTCTAACTTCCATTCAAGAAAATCTTCAACAAGTTACAGCAAAATTGGAAAGTCTGCAAAATGATTTACTAGCTGACGAATCGAAAGAAGATAATTCTAAGTCAAAAAAATCGGACAGTGTCTCCTTAAATGATGACGAAACATTGAATAGTAGTGAATACGAACAATGCGAAAGTATCATTCAAAGTTCTTCAACTTCTCTTTCTGTTCAAAGTTATTCAAACATTTTCAAAATTCACCAAGAAGTTCTTGTTCATAATCCTAATTACAATCGATCAGATATCATAGATTCCTCAAGTGACGAAACAGCAAAATTGGAAAGCATCAGCAGTGATTCCACCAATAGTTTCACGAACATCAAGTTTAAGTCGAGAGAAAACTTATCGGAATTAAATTCAGATTCAAGATTAAATTCTGATTTGGCCTTAAAATACTACAAGATGAATTTAAACATCGATCGTTTAACAACTTCCTACAACCAGAATTATCTTCCGGACCACAAGATGGAAAATTCTCCGATGGATACAAGTGATGATCAAATTTCTAGATCTTCGAGTCAAATTGAGTTGTCGACTGATGAAAATTCGGATGATCAATCAACATCCGCTCTGCTTCAAGAGGCTCTGCAATTTAAAGGCGCTCTTCTTTCTCAATTGGAATTAGAAAAAGACGAGAAGTGTAGTCAAAAGACAGTAAATGAAGACGAAGGACACGATTTCATAAGAAGTCCATGGACCAAAGTTGATAATTATTTTCAAACAAAGATTCTGGACATTATCAGCGAGGAACAGTCTGCGAGCAGTTCAACGGAGAAGACAAGTAAAACATTTATTATGCGACAACAATTGGAAGAAAACAAAATTTCGGATCAAAAGGAAAATTCTGCATCTGCTCTTGGCTCTACTTCCTCGGAATATCTTAGCTTCAGTACTTTATCTCAGAAAGAATCTGAAAATTCGAGGGAGTCTGCAATTGTGTCAGAGAAGGAAAATAAAAACGAGTCTCAAGTGGAGGTTCCCTTGCCTAACAATAAAAGAGGATTAGATAGTGAAATAAGACCCAATGATCTAGTCAAAAGGTCCAAGTATATGACGCATGAAGAAGAAAAATTAATCGAGGAGGAAGAAGAAATTAGAGAAAATAAAAAAGAAATAGAGAAACAAGAGCTGAATAATTTCGAAACAGATTCTCATTTTCAAAAAGCCGAAAATCAAGATTCGAATGCAATTTCCCGAGGATTTGATTCATCTAGCGAAGAAAGTTTAACTCAATTTATCACCGAACTCGTGAACGATAAAGTAAAAGCTGCAAACATTTCCAGGGAATCGGAAATCAATTTGAATTCCACAAAATCTGAAAACGAGTCTTCTACTCTTGTAGATGCAGAAAACGCAGAAAGTACTTTTACTCTTCAAAGACGTCCAGGAACTTTTTCTCTGGCAGAAAGCCAATCTAAAGAAAAATCACTTAAAACTTTCGACTCTGATTCCCATTCTGATTTCGAGTCATCAAATTCAGAAATGGAATTGGAATTGTCGACCCATTATACTCCGTCAAAATGTACTCCCGGAGAAATTGAATCAGATTTGATAATCCAAATGAAAGAAGAAGATACAGATATTAATAAAAATATAGATAGTGTTAATTCAGAAAGTATCGAACCTTATTTTGATTTGAAAGATCTGGAGTTGAGTACTCGATCAGTGAAGACAGTCACTGATAAAACCTTCGAAAATTACGAAGAAGATATAGAGAGGGAAAAGGTCCAAGATCTTATTCAAATTTCAGAAGCCAAGAGCCAAGAAGAACTTCAAGAATTAGGCCAGCTCAAAAGCGAATATTTTCTGAAAGAAGAAATTTCAGAAAATCTTGACAGTGAAGAAAAAGTTGATAAATCACAGTCGAATTTAAGTTCTGAACAGAGCAGTATTTTATTTTTCACAGCTGAACCTTCCTCTTCTGATATTAAATTAACTTCCAAGTATTTAAGTTCCTCTACTTCCATCTCGAAGTCGAATTTAGAAATCCAGGAGACAATTTTCGAAGATCTGAATGAAACTTTGCCAGAAAATAAAACTTGTGAAAACGATTGCATAAATATTGAAGAATCGAAAGTTTCAGAAGTGATGCTTATCGATTTATTGGACATCGTTCCCAGGGAAAAGTCTGCTACTAAAACCCCAGAAACTTATCGAAAGACAAGCGAAACCGAAAATTCCAAAACTGAGAATTTAAATATTCTTGATGCCGATTTGACGGAAAAAATTAAAGAGAATTCTTGCTTGATACCAAACAAAATTAATCAAAAGAACGAATCGGAAAATAATTTGGATTGTAATGAAACTAGATCTTGTCTTGAATTCAAAAATCAAAATTTGATTGGTGCAAGTAGTGTCAGTATATTTGAAAAATCGAATAATAAATTTCCTCACTGTTCGAGTGCCCCCTCCTTACAACGCTTGCCGTGGAACGTGAAAAAAAATTTGACCATTCAACGCTCAAGTGATGTGAAATCTAGCCGGAAACCAGTAGCAGTTGAAAATTTGAAAGCTCTGCCAAAACGATCCAGTTCTAGAGAGAATTCCAAAGAAAATTCAGCAAACATCGAAAAATTGAACAAAAATTCGAATAAAGAAAAACAGACGTTGACAAAGACCAATTTAAATATAAATTTAGGCAAACCGAGTGGCGATCAAAATCAGAGAAGATCCAGGTCGTTCGTATCACCGGGATTAAAGCAAAAACCGGCCGAAAATACGACAAGTATAAAATCAGCAAGGAATCTGCAGGAAGTGGATCGGCAAATTAAAATCACTTCCAAAACTTCGACAAAATCTCTCGAATCGCAAAAATCCTCTAGGTCCTGTATTCCAGTCTTAAAAACGAGATTGGAAAATATAAAAAAGGCGGACAATAAATCTCGTACCAGGAGTCCTACTCGAGGTCCTTTGACGATAAGTCCAAGGAATGATGACCAAGATTTGAAAGAAGCTAGCCAATTTAACTCCAAAAGGGAATCAAAAGTTGAAAAAAGTGGCAATGAGAAAAGTTTTGGCGATAATACTGATACTGCGAGTGATTTATTAAAAGATGTGTGTAGTGAACCCAATGGAAAAACAGTAATATATGTAAACATAATGACAGATCAATATCAAAGCCAAAGAAAAGTGGTCGATCCAAACAAGTTTCTAGAATACGTCAAGAGCAGAGATTTGAAAATTCAGAATATTATCAGCGACGATAGAAGCGAAAATTCAAAACCGAAAATTGTAACTCTACTTTCTTCAGTTGTAGATGATGATCTGCCAATGAGAAATTTTCAGAGTAAATTCTCATTTCAGGTTGGACACCAAGAACGGGAGGTTTCCGCAAAACCTTCGGTAATGGACAATTGTACTTCGGTTTCCGATTTTTCAGAATTTTGTAATGACGACAAAAGTAAAAGTAAATTTCAAATATTTCAAGTTCCCGAAGAACTGACGAAAGAGGAATATATTGATTTGCTGGATTCGTTAAATCAAGATCCGAATTTCGAACAGCTAAGGAAAATGCACAATTTATGCAGCAAACTCGGCGTAGGTTTCCAGGAATAGTCGGAAATTGCCACCGGATTCTCAACAGTAAAATTAGTCGGTCGAAGCTTGTCGGTATTTCTGTACTTTTAACTCGTTTATTTTTTGGAACATTTATATTGTACATATAATGTATCGTGTACAGAATAAAGGAACACGGTCGAGAGATTTTAGGGAATCTTGGAAAATTTAAGTGTTTTTCTTCAATTGAGGTAATTGAAATTTAAAAATTCGGACTCTTAATACAACATTTTTTTCGTTCGAAGTAATCAGAACTGAACTGCGAATTAAAGCTTAGAAAAGGAATTCCGCAATTTTTGATTAAAACGCACAATAATTTACACCTATAAAATGGAAACTTAAAATTTTAAATTTTATAAATTGAACTGTTCAATGATTTTTGCTTACAAAATATAAATCTATATTATTTTTAAATAAATTAAAAACAGTCCTCTCAATCCACTCACATTATTTTTAAAAAAATTTAATAAATATGTCCCTCTTCCAGAAAAACTTTAAAATATAAATTTTCTTCCTTTCAAATCAATAAAAATGAAAAAAATGAAACTATTCCATTTAAGAAAAGAGATTAAAAATAAAAATGTCCTTCTTCAACTCAATTAAAATGGTAAAAAAAATGGTCTTATTGAAATATTAAAACTTATAAAAATTCTCTCTTCCAAACCAGAAAAAAAAAATTTGCTACCTTCCAAATCGATCAAATTAAAAAAATGTCCTTTTCCAAATCAGAAAAAAATGACAAAATTCTTTCTTTAAACTCAATTTCCTCTCTTTCAACTCGATAAAAATCTTAAAAATAAAAAATTTCTACTCCAACTTAGACCAACATTTTAACCAAAATTTCCTCCCTTTCCAACTGGATAAAAATCTTAAAAACAAACAATGTTCCTCTTCCGATTCAGAAAAAATTGACCACCGAAATTTTATTCCTTCCAACTCAATAAAAATGTTATAATAAAAAATTACCGTTTTCCAATTCATAAAAAAAGATTGAAAATAAAAAGTTCTCCCATTCAACCCAATAAAACCCCTTTTAAAAAACGGTCTCTTACAAATTAGAAAAAATAGCAAAAACGTCCTCCCTTTCCAACTCGATAAAAATCTTAAAGACACAAGAATGTCACTCTTCCAATTCAGAAAAAAAATAAAAACCGAAATTTTCTGCTTTTTAATTCAATAAAAATGTTGAACATAAAAAATTACACTCTTCCAATTCATAAAAAAAAGTATGAAAGTAAGAAGTTCCTTTTTCAGTTAATATACAAAAAATATAAACGGGATTCTCCCAATTCAGAAAACACAAATAACCAAAATTTCGTCCCTTAAAACTCTATGAAAATCATAAAACTAAAAATATCCGTCCTCCAATTCACAAAAAACTGAAAACAACAATATCCTACCTTCCAAATCAATAAAATTTTAAAAATAAAAATTTCCTTTTCACAGTCCGAAAAAAATAAAATAAAAAATGGTCTAAAATTCAGAAAAATAATATCAAACATTTCCTCTCTTCCAACTCGATAAAAATCTTAAAAATGAAAAATTATTACTCTTCCAATTCAGACAAAAACTTAAATAAAAATTTTTTCCCTTTCGAAATAAATAAAAATCCTAGAAAAAAAACAGTTCCTCTTCCAATTCAGAAAAAATTGAACACCAAAATTTTATTCCTACCAATTTAATACAAATTTTAATGATAAAAAATGACCCATTTTCAATTCATAAAAAAAAGATTGAAAATAAGAATTTTCCCCTTCAATTCAATAAAAATACTTTTTCAAAAATAGCTTTTTCCATATTCAGAAAAAATAACAAACATTGCCTCCCTTTCCAACTCAATAAAAATCTTTAAAAAACAAAAATGCCCCTCTACCAATTTAGAAAAAAATTTGAAACCGAAATTTTTCCCCTTCCAACTCAATAAAAATGTTAATAATAAAAAATTACCCTTTTCCAATTCATAAAGAAATATTTAAAATAAGAAGTTCTCCCCTTCAACTCAATAAAAACCCTTTTAAAAAAACGATCTTTCTAATTCAGAAAAAAATAACAAAAATTTCCTCCCTTTCCAACTCGATAAAAATCTTAAAAACATAACAATGTCCCTCTTCTAATTCGGACAAAATTGACAACCGAAATTTCATTCCATCTAACTCAATAAAAATGTTTAAACAAAAATTACTCTCTTTCAAACCATAAAAAAGATTGAAAATAGGAGTTTCCCCCCTTTAAATCAATAAAATCACTAAAAAGAAAAAATGGACCCTGTCTTTCAATCAGATATGTGAAATTCAAACTTTTTTTATACATAAAACCTTTTTCGTTAAGTTATTTTAATTGTGAGTCATTTTAAATTATAAATTATTTCATTCTTATTCATATATCGAAATTCAACACTTTCCCTCTCAAATTAAATTTTTTTGAATGGAATCATTGAAATTGTAATATTCAAAGTTTAAATTTAGCACTCTGGAATTTTAAAGATTCATGTCTTTCTATTGCAAAAAAAAACAATTTCAAATTTTTCAGTGTTTTAAATATTTGTTTCATAATTGCTGATTTTAAACGGACATTTAAATGTTCCTAAATTTTAGACATTGTTATTCTTTATGATTAAATTTTTTTTAATTGAATGCGCCCAAAATGGAATATTTAAGACTAACAAAATTCGAATAGGATCTGAAGTTGAAAATTCTTTAATTATGACACTATTAAGTTTTAATTATTTAAAATTTTAAAAAGTTTATAAAATTTCAATCAGACGTTTAAAATCGTTTAAATCTGGAAGCTTTCGAATCAATAATTAATTTATTTATATTTACCGTTGATCAAATTCAAACGCTTCCAAAATTTTAATTGTTTAATTATTCAAAACTACATTTTACATTTTTTTAAATTGAAAATGTACCTATAATTAAAAATGAAAACCTGAAATTGAAAATTTGAAAAGCAAGATTTTTAAATTACGCATTTTTAACTAAATGATTTGATAATTTAAAAAGACAACAATTTAACTGAACATTAAAAAAAAAGTTGAAATCCTAAGTGAATAGAAATGCTCTTCTAAAATTGGTAAAATTGTCAAACAAAAAATAAATAAACAAATAAAATATAATCAAATAATGAAAAATGATCAAATTTCAAGTTCGATACACACCTGCATTTGGCAACTTTGACAGTTAACAAACTCGATGCTGGAGACGAGCGAATCGAAAACAATGGAAGATTTTCGGCAGGAGTCGATGACGACAGAATTGACTTTTCCTTTAATAATTAATGTGCTGTCCTGGCAGCGGTACATGTAGATAACGTTGTTCATCTCTGCATTCTCGACGAGTAGATTCTTGTTGCCCTTGTGGTACTCCTAAAAACGAGATTTCAATTATTTTCAGACTTCACAGAACAAAAATATTCTCAAAATAGGAGAGAACGAGTTATTTTTCACATAAATAACTAAATTTTTAATAATACTATTTGAAGGTATTTACTATATAAAATTCAATATGAAAGGAATTTTAAACAACAAAATTAATTTTAAACAAGTAGGTCAACTTTCAATTAAATGTAGTCGAATTTTTAACCAAGAAGATTAATTTTTTTTTACTAAAAAAAACGCATTTTTAACCAAATGGATAAGTTTCTAAATAAAATTATGAATCTTCAACCAAGGAAATGATTTTTTAACAAAGTATTTCCACTTTCAACCAAGCCAGAAGATTAATTTTCTATAAAATTCATGAAGTTTAAATAAAATAGTTGACTTGTCAACTAAAAAAGATTAATTTTCAACAAACAATGTAATATTTTAATTTTCAGTTAAAACCATTATTTTTCTACCAAAAAAAACAAACAAATTTCCAACAAAAAAAAATTATTAGCGAAAAATGTAATAATTGATATTTCAACCAAAGACATGAAAAAAGATTTATTTTGATACTAAAAAGTACGAATTTTTAATCAAAAAAATGATTTTTTAGCAAAGTAGTACCACTTTCAAACAAGTAGGGAATTTGAAGCCAAAAATTGTAATTCTCATATAAAAAGATGAAGTTTCAATCCAGAAAATTAATTTTGTACCAAAAATGACAAATCTTTAACAAAACCGATGAATTTTACACCAAATAGTTGACTTTTAAACTAAAAAAGATAAATTTTCAACCAAAAATGTATTAGTCTAATTTTCAAATGATATTTTTTCTACCAATTTTCCAACGAAAAAATTAATAGTTCATATTTAAACCAAAAAAGACTTTTCTTTTACATCAAAAATAGTTCAATCGAACCAAATCAAAAAAATTATACTTTGAACCAATTATAACGTAAACGTCAAAAACAAAATTAATTTTCAACAAGAAGATTATTTTTCTAGAAAAAAAGATGAGTTATCAACAAAATAGTTCAACCTTTACCTAGAAAAGAACAATTTTGAATTAAAAATATCAATTTTAAACCAAAAGTCGAATAGTTACATTTTTAGCTGAGAAAATTAATTGTGAAAAAAAACAAATTTTTGAAGAAAATTGTTAAATTTTTAACCAGGGATGAATTTTTAACTAAAATAATTACTATAATTTAAAAAATGAATTTTCAACAGAAGAGTTCAACATTTAAACAAATAGTTGAATTTTTAAGCAAAAAAAATTAATTTTCTACAAAAAATGACAAATTTTCAACAAAATACATGAATTTTTAAACAAACACTTGACATGTTAGATTTTCAATTAAAACCGGTACTTTCACACAAAAATATTTTTAAATAATTTTTTTAACTAATAAAGCGAATTTTTAAAGAAATATTTCTTTTTTGAACCAAGGCGATGAATTTTAAAATGAAATTATGCATCTTCAACCAATGAAATTAAACGAAAAAAAGGCTTTTCTTTTCCATCAAAAACAGTTGAAATCATCCAAAGAGAAGAATTTTTAGCCAAAAATTATTATTTAACAAAATAATTTGACTTTTAACCAAGTATATATGAAGTTTCAAACAAAAAAAGTACCAAAGAGAGAAAGTTTATTGTTTAAAACGTTCAATTTTTAACTAATAATGGAATAGTTAATTTTCAGTTAAAAACATTAATTTTTAGTCAAACAAAAAAACGAATTTCAAATTTCAACCAAGTAGTCAAATTTTTAACCATTGATGAATTCTCAATGAAAAATTTAATAGTTGACTTTTCAACTAAAAAGATCAATTTTCAACCAAAAAGAGAATAGTTCAATTTTCAACAAAATAGTTCAATCTTCAACAAATTAGTACAACTTTTTGAACAAAATGGATGAATTCTGAATCCAAAATTCAATAGTAGACTTTTCAAATCAAGTTAATAAACTTGCAACGAAAAATAGTTAAATTGTCAGCCACAAAGTTAATTTTCAAACAAACAGTTAAATTTTCTACGAAAATAATAGAATTTTTAACAAAAAACAATTTTAAAGAAAACTGTTAAATTGTTCAGCCAGCAAAAAAAATTGCTACAAAACATTTTAATTTTCCACTTGAAAATATGAACTTTTAACACAAAAGTTAGTTGTTAAGAAAACAGTTTATTTTAAATTAAAAACGATCAATTCAAAAAAAACTTGGTACAGTTGTATTTGCAGTTAAACAAATTTATTTCCAGAAAGGAAAAACAAAAAATTATAAATATGAATAAAAATAATTATAAATATGAACTTTTAACAAAAAATAGTGTAGTACTACTTGCAGTTGAAAAAACTTATATTTAGACAGAAAGAAAGCAACAAATTTTCAAGAAATATAGTCAAATTTTTGACTAAAAAGTATCCATTTCCAACACAAAATAGAATAGTTGAATTTACAGTTAAAAAATAATTTTCGACCAAAAAATAAGAATATGCAATAATGTAATAAAATTGTTAATGAAACAGATAAATTTTCAATTAAAGGAATGAATCTTCAACCAATAATATAAATTTTTAACAAAGAAGTTTAAAGTTCAATCAAGAACATTAATTTTGTATAAAAAATACCAATTTATGACAAAATACATAAAGTTTTAAATAAAAACGTTAAATTCTCAACTAATAATGAAACAGTTAAATTTCCAGGTAAAAAATTAATTTTGAAAAAAAAGAATGTAATAGTGGAATTTTTAGCTAAAATGATAAATTTTTAACGAAAAATATGTAGAATAGTTTCACTTATCAGTTAAAAAAAATAATTTTTTACCAGAAAAAATAATTTTCAACAAAATAGTAAAATCTTAAACCAAATAGTAGAATTTTTCACAGTTAAGATCAATGTGCCACGAAAAGAAACTTTTCTACCAAAAAATAATAACATTTAACCCAAAATGACGCATATTCAATAAAAATATTTAGACCAAAAGAAAACGAATGTTCTCCAAAACATTTGAATTTTTCACCCAAAAATACGAGTTTTTAACGCGAGTTTTTTTTTGTAACAAAACAGTTTATTTCAAACTAAAAGAGACTTTTAATTTTTAACAAATAATGGTTTAGTTGTAGTTGCAGTTGAAAAAATTTATTTTCAGCAAGAAAAAAGCAACAAATTTTCACCAAAATCGAATAGTTAAATTTACAGTAAAAAATTATTTTCCACAAAAAAAAATAATATGCAACAATATCAAAGAAGTTTAACTTTTAATCAAGAAGGTTAATTTTGTATAAAAAAATACCACTTTATGACAAAATACATACACTTTTAAATAAATACGTTTAAAATTCTTCAACCACAAATAGAATAGTTAAATTTTTTAGTTAAAAAAATAAAGATTCGTCCAAGAGAGTAATAATTTTCAGCAAAATAGTTCAATCTTGAACCAAATAGTAGAGATTGCAACCAAAAGAGATGAATTCTGAATCAAAAAATTTAATACTAGACTTTTCAATTAAAATTAATTAACTTGCAACGAAAAAGAGTTAAAATTTCTTATTGGTTTCTGTTAATTTAGTTCGCCTCCAAGCGAGAAAAAAAAACACGAGAAAACGTGGGAATTTCTTTGAAACGGGAGGAAAAATAAATTCTTTAAAAAAAGGGGGAAAGAGGGAAATAGGGGGAAAATTGTGAGGCCTGTATTTGTTATATGAGACTGTGCACTTTTGTAGAAACTCAAACTAAATCTTTTGAAATAAATAAGTACCACAAGCCATTTCTTTCCATCGCGGGTGAAAACTGGAGGTTTGTCGATTGGCGCATTTGCTGGTAATGTGTTCTTCATCGGAGATCCCCCCGTTGCTGGAGCTTTGAAGGGTGCTGGACCAGTCCTCAAATTGGGATTCTTATGCGTCTGCATCTCTGATGTGACTTTCTTCAAATCTGAAATATTTTTAAATGTAAACCCTTAATTTGTTATAAAAAAAGACGAATTTTCTACAAAATACAAACATTTTCCACTAAATACTTCACTTTTTAACTCAAAAATATAAACCAAAAATGAAATAATTATATTTTCTGTTATAACAATACAATTTGAAAAAAAATGAAGAAAATTTCACGAAAATAGTTAAAACTTTCAACCAGAGATGAATCTTGAATCAAAAGAAAAAAAACGAATTCTCAACGAAAAGTGTAATGGTTGATATTTCCGCAAAAAATACTTTTATTTTAAAGCAGAAAGATTTGAATTCATTAAAAAAAAAAACAAATTTTCAACCGAAAAGTTACATTTTAAACACAAAAGATGAAACTCTATCAAGAAAGATTTTTCACTCAATAAAGAAAAAAAGAAATTCATCCAAAATATTGAATTTTCAATTTAAAAAGAGAAACTTTCTACAAAAAAGTTAAGCCTTCAGCCCAACAATATACATTTTTTTTTAAATAATTTTAAAAATGTTTAAACTTTCAGCATAAAAAGACGAGTTTCAAAATCAAATAAATGTAATTAATTTTCAATACGAAATACATGAATTTTCTACTAAAAAAGATGCATTTTTAAGGAAAAATTGAAGTTACATTTTCAGTTAAAAAATTAATTTTGAACTATTAAAAAGCGAATTTTCCACAAAATAATTAAACTTTCAAGAAAGGAAATTAATTTTTAACGACAAACTTTAGAAAAACGTCTTCCATAATGTGGGGATAAATCCTGAATTTCAACTTCAATTTGTGAAATATTCGAAATCTTGCTGAAAATTTGGAAAACTTGTAAATATTTGTGAAATCTTTTAAATTTGCATGAAATACTTTAAAAAATCTCTGAAATCTTTGCGTAATATTTTCAGATCTTTGAAATCTTGGTAAAGTATTTTGAAAAAATCAGTCTGAAAGCTTTCTGAAATCTTTTAAAGTATTTTAAAAGCATTGAAATCTTTGTGAAATATTTGAAATTCTTGTAAACTTTTTTTAAATCTTGGAAATACCTGTGAAATTTTTTTAATCAGTGTGAACTATTTGAAATCCTTATGAAATCTTTGTGAAATCTTAAAAATTTTTGATAATTAAAAAAAAATTTAATTTAAAAAATATTTTTTCCATTTTTAAAAATCTGATAATCTTCGAAATGTTATTATAATTATTGATATATCATGAAATCCTTGTGAAATCTTCTGAGCCTTTAAATAATCATTAAAATTGTTATGAAGTCTTTCTGAAAACGTTATGGACTACTCGAAATCTTTATGAAATCATTTAAAATCTTTGAAATTTTCATGAAATATTCGAAAATTTTGTGAAATACTGTAAAATCCTCGAGAAATGTTTTGAAATGTTTTGAAATCTTTAAAATCTTTGAAATTTCTGTGAAATCTTTCTAAAGTCTTTGTACATTTCTCGCAATCTTGATGAAATCATTTAGAATCCTTGAATATTTTCTGAAACTTTTTGAAATCTTTAAAATTTTTGATATATTTCTAAAATCTTTGAAATTTTTGTGAATACTTTCTGAAGCCTTTGTGGATTTCTCGAAATCTTTATAAAATCGTTGAAAATCTTTGAAATTTTTCTGAAATACTTTAGAATCCTCCTGAAATATTTTGAAATCTTTAAAAAAAATTTATGAAATCATTTAGTCTGAAATTTTCGTGAAACATTTAAAATTTTTACAAAATACTTCAGAGACCTCGAGAAATATTTTTAAAAAATTTTATTCTTTAAAAGCTTCGACATTTGTTCAAAATATTTCGAATATTATGATAACTATTCTTGATGAAATTCTTGTGAAATTTTTATAAATTCGATGAAATTTTGGAAATATTTACGAAATCTTTCACATCTGTATGAATTATTTGAAATTTTTGTGAAATCTTTTGAAGTCATTCAAGTAGTTCTGAAACCTTTTAAAATCATTTAAATCTTTAATAATCTTTGATATATTTGCGAATCATTTGAAATTCTTGTAAAATCTTTTAAACTTTAAAAAAATATAAAATCTTCGTGATATTTATGAAATATTTTGAAATTTTGTAAACACTGTGACATATTTGAAATCTTTTGAAATCTTTGATATTATTCTGAAATCCTGAATATCTTCTAAAATTTTTGGTAAATCTTTTAAATCTTTTGAAATGATAAAAGACATCTTTCGAGTATTTTTGAAATCTTCAAACCTAACGTAAACTCAAAACACGAGTGATCAACCCCTCGAAAAACATTTACAAATTTAAAAACGAAAAGAAAAAAAAAACTCACTTCTAGTGATATTTTCTCCCTGGTTAATCTCGGCAAAAAGTGCACTTCTGTCATCATTCTCCACTGCTTCAACTTCACCAACTGGCATTGAAGGTGGCGGGGGTGGAGGAAGTCCACCTGCAGGAGGTGGAGGAACAGATCCTCCTTTTGCCCAAACTAATCCCGTTGTATGGTTTTTTCGCACATATGTCTGCAACTCCGTTAAAGTTTGTACCCAGGCTTTGGCCCACTCAACGTGCGTTTTGTCTCTGAGGATTAGAACATTTTTTATTTTAATTTACATCCGACTTCATAGCCCAAAATACTCTTAAAAAACAGGAGGAAATAGGATGTTTTTTAAGAAATAAGGAAAAACTTTTGTTTACAATAAAAAAAACGTAGATACCATATTGAATTCAATTTAAAATGCTTCAAATTCCTCAAATTTCTAGTCGAAATATATTTAATTTTCAACAACATAGATGAATTTCAAACCAAATAGTTATATTTTTAACCAAAAAGATGAATTTTCATGAAAAAAGTTAATTTTCTACCAGAAAAAGTCAAGTTAAATTTTCAGTTAACAAAAAAAATTCTCCATTCAATAGATAAATCCTTAAACAAAGAGATGAATTTCTAATCAAAAAATTTGGTTTAAAAATATGCAATCGTTGATATTTTACCTAAAAAATCTAATTTTAAATAACAAAAAAATTGAGTTCAACCAGAAAATATATATTTTCAACAAAGCAATTGATTATTCCAAAAATAACAAAACAATTAATTCTCAAACAAATAGCTGAATCTTCATGCCAAACAGAGGAATTATCTACAAAAAAAAGTTTAATCTTAAACCCAAAAATATGAATTTTCCTCAAAAAAGTTAATTTTTCACCGAAATCTTTGAATGTTCAACTTGAAAGATCGAATTTTCTACAAAGCAACTGAATCTTCAATAAAAAAGTTAATTTGCAATCAAACAGTTGATTTTTATACTAAATTGTTAAGTTTTCAAGCCGAAGAATAATTTTCTACAAAAAAATTTATATTTCAACCCACAAATATGAATTTTCAACAAAATAGTTAAATTTTTAACTAAATATTTCAATTTTAAATCTACAAATATGATTTTTTAACCAAAAAGATTAAAGTTTGAAAAAAAAAAACAGTTCGACGAATTTTTTAGAAGAGAACTGAATTTTCAATACAAAAGTTTATTTTCAATCAAAAACGAATACAAAATGTTTAAAGTTCCAACAAAATAATTCAATTCTTAGCAAAACAATTGAATTTATAACCAAATAGTTGAGTTTTCAACCCAAAAAAAATACCAATTTTATTGAAGAGAGTCGAATCTACTACAAAACGGTTTATTTTTAAACGAGGAAGATGAATTTTCAACAAATAATTGAAATCTCAACCAAAAAGAATGAAATTTTTACGACAAAGAATTTGGATTTTGTTATTTGGTTCTATTAATTCAGTTTACATGGTAGCTAAAAAACAAAAAAAGTTTTAAATAAAAAAATTTTAACCAAATGGACAAATGACCAACTTAATCAAGAAATATTTCAATTTGAAATGAAAAACAGTTGAAATAAACTAAAGAAGCCGAATTTTCTATAATAAAGAATTGAATTTTTAACATTAAAAAAATAAATTTTCAACCAAATAGTTAAGTTTCTACCAAACTGTTTTAATTTCAGGCCAAAGACGATTTTTTTTAGAAATAGTTAAATTTTCAACCCAAAAATATAATTGTTCCAGAAAAAAGTTTAATTTCAATCAAACAGTTAATTTGTTACCAAAATCGTATAATTTTCAGCCAAAAGGTATGAATTATGATCAAATTGTTGAAATCAAAATAAGAAACAGTATCACTCCACCATAAAGACGAACTTTAAAACTATAAACTTGAATTCGCAACAAAAATAGATCATTTTTCAAACAAATAGTTGCGATTTTAACAAAAAAATTCAATTTTGGTCAAGAAATGAATTTCCAAACCAAAGACAAGAATTTTCATGCCAAAAAGACGCATTTTCTAAAATAGCAGTTGATTTTTTAATCCAAAAATGTCAAGAAAGAAACAGATATTCAACAAAATTATTAAATTTTTAAGCCAAACATGCGAATTTTTTTACAAGAAAGTTTATTTTTAACAAAATATGTAATTATTTTTTAACAACAGAAATGAATCTGCAACCAAAAAATAACTTATTATAAAGTAATGCAACTTTTAACAAAGTAGTTCAATTTTTAACCAAAAAAGAGTAATTTTCTACCACAGATGAATTTTCATTCCAAATGTTCAACAAAATAGCGGAATTTTTGGCCAAAAAATATGGATTTTTAATCAAATATTTGAATTTTCAACAAAATAATAAAATTTTTAAACAAACGAGGTGAATTCTCAATCAAAAATATAGTAGCCAAACTTTTCCATTAAAAAAAATAACTTTCAACTAATAGAGATGAATTTTTAAAACGAAACAATTGAATTATAATAATAACAGTTGATATTTCAACTACAAAAATTTGAATTTAAAATAAAAAAAGCAGTTAAATTTCACCAAAAAAATACGATTTTTCAACAAAAAAACTTGAATCCGCAACAAAAATAGATTAACTCTTAACCAAATAGTTGCTTTTTTAAAAAGAAAATTCTATTTTGGTCAAGATATGAATTTTTAAACTAAAAAGAAGAATTTTTTACAAAGGAGTTGAATTTTCAATAAATAAAAATTGTTCAGTCCTTGGAAGAAAAAAAATTTCAAGCATATTGTTGAAATCTCAAGGGGAAATTACGATTTTTCTAGAAAAATCTTTAATCGTCAACACGAAAATATTGATTTCCAACAAAAAAGTTTAATTTCAACCAAATAGTTTATTTTCTACTTAAGTCGTTGAATTTTCCACCAAAAGATATAAGATATTAACAAAATGTTTGCAATTTCAACAAAATAATAAAATTTTCAGCGAATTAATATAACTCTTAACTAAAAAGATGAATTCTTAATCAAAAATGAAATAGTTTATATTTCAAAGACAAAAGTTTTCAATTTGAAATAAAAAACAGGTGAATTCCACAGAGAAAAATACGGATTTTTAACAAAATACTTGAATCCACAACACAAAAAGATTATTTTTCAAGTAAAAAGTTGCGTTTTTAAAAAACACAAATGCAATTTCGGTCCATATATGAATTTTCAAACCTAGAATGATTTTTTATTCCTAGAAGAAAAAAATTACAAACATATTGTTGATTTTTCAAAACGAAAATATGAATTTTAAGCAAAGCAGTTTAATTTTGACCAAATAGTTAATTTTCTACTCAATTTTCTAATAAATTTTTAAATTTTCAACCAAATTTTTAATTTTTCAACAAAATAGTTAAGTCTTTAACCAAATAGTAGACTTTTCACTAAAAATGAATTAACTTGTTACGAAAAATAGTTTCACTTTTAAAAAAAAAGTTAATTTTCAACCAAGTAAGATAAACTTTCAACAAAAAGAACTTTTCTATAAAAAATATGAATCTTTAACCCAGAAAGACGAACTTTCAATAGCACAGTTAAATTTTTTCGCCAACAAGTTAATTTAGCAACCAAACAGTTTTTGTTAAATTATGTTAAACTAAATACGATCAACTTTTGGCCGAAAACTTTTGGCTGTATTTGAAATTGAAAGAAAAAATCAATTTTCAACTTAAATACTTAATATTCAATTGGAATAGTTAAATTCTCAGTTTTACAAATTAGTTTAAAAAAATTCAACAAAAAAGTTAAGTTTTCAACTAAAAGAATGAATCTTCAACTAATAAAATTATTTTTAAACAAAGAGGTGTAACTTTCAACCAGGCCGTTAAATTTTTAATCAAGAAGATTAATTTTGTACGCAAAAAGGAAAATTTAGGACAAAATAAATACAATTTTTAAATAAAAAAGTTCAGTTCTCAACCAATAATGAAATCATTCAATTTCCAGGTAAAATATTAATTTTCAACCAAATAGTAAAATTTTGAACCAAAAAAGATGAATTCTTAATGGAAAAATTAATACTCGAATCAATCTTTCAACAAAAATAGTACAGTTAATTGTTCAGTTAAAACAATTAATTGTTGACAAAAAATTATTCTCAACAAAATAGTTAAATCTTCAACTGAATGTAGAATTTTAACCAAAAGAGATGAATTCTGAATGAAAAATTTAATAGTAGACTTTTCAATTAAAATTAATCAACTTGCAACAAAAAATAGTTGGATTTTCTTATTGGCTTCTATTAATTTAGGTTGCACGGAAGCGAACAAAAACGAGAAAAATGAAAAGTTTCTTGAAAACGGGGGAAAAAAGAATTCTTTAAAAAGGAGACGAAAATTATGTTCACTGTTCCTTTCCTTTTTTTTAAAATTCTTTTTTTTTCCCCCCGTTTTCAAGCAACTTTCCCTTTTTCTCGTTTTTCTTTGTTTTTTCTCATTTTTTTGTGAAAAAATACTTACTTTTCTTTCCAATCTTTTAAAACACGGTTTGTGTAAAACTGGCCAGCGTCGTTCATTTCCTTGACGTAGGGCGCTGGCGTCGGAGAAACGGCGACCCATCCTAAGGCAGGAATGCTTTCACTAATTGCTGATAAGTGATTAAAAAATGGCGAGGCTCTGTGTTTATCGCGAAATTCCTGAATCACTTGAATTTGTGTTGACGTTGGTCCTAAAAGAGACACCTGTTCAGTCTGGTTCGTAGGTGCCGGACGACTAGACGCTGTTCTTAAAAAGCCAAGTTGAATTCTGAAAGACAAAAATAGCACATTTTGTTACAATAATTCGTTAAATAGTAAATAATGTTTTATGATTTTTTAATTTAATACGCTATTCAAGAAATTATTTGTATAAATTGGATATTTTTAGGGCAGTAAAAATCACTTCACGGCAAGATATAAAAAAAAGTCCGATAGAAAATAAAATTTGGTTGAATACAACATTTATATATTTTTAAATCGATCCTATAATCAAGAGTCTTTTCTTTTCACAAATTACACGACCATTAATCAATAAATCGTTATACTTATGAGTAAAATATTATATGTACATATAGATTTTTTTTGTACTTTGTTTATTTATAAATAATTTAAATTCCTTAATATTTTTTCGGAAGAATCGAGAGAAAGTCGGGATTATAATATTTTCCAAGTTATTAATTTTGCACTTTGAATTTAAATGATTGAATTTTAAAAACCGGGATGCACAAGTTAAAATTTTTTGATTTTTAACGTCTAGGATCAAGATCCTAATTACGGAGTAGCAGTCAAGAACTAGATAACTACCATTTCTTCGAAAATGAGTTTATTGCTTAAAAAATCCTTAAAAAAACAAATAATAAAGAAAATGTAATTTAAATTTTAGTTAAGATTTTAGTGTAATGATTGTTTTTTCTTTCTTTTAAAAATTTTGAAAAAGAATTTTAAATAATTAAAAAATTGTAAAGATTTCAAACCATTTAAAAAAAATCGATTTAAAAGATTTCGAAATAATTCAAGATAATAATATAATACTTAAGATTACTGGGAAAATTTTAATGATTTATTTTTTTATTTTTAAGAGAAAATTTAAAAAGATTTCAAAACAAATCTTGATGTATAAATATTTAAGAGTTTGCAAAAATAACTTTTTAAGTGAAAAGATTTTAAACAAATTTTTAACCAAATGTGGAA
This sequence comes from Druon quercuslanigerum, assembly GCA_010014905.2. Classification (NCBI taxonomy): domain Eukaryota; kingdom Metazoa; phylum Arthropoda; class Insecta; order Hymenoptera; family Cynipidae; genus Druon; species Druon quercuslanigerum. The sequence goes on along the minus strand of JAAAKG020026590.1, from coordinate 54,046 downwards.
TTTTTTTAAGATTTCGAATAATATTTTGAAGCTTTTTAAGGATTCTGAAAAGTACGATAAAAAGATAAAATTGTCAACCAAGAATATTAAGTTTCTACAAAAAAAAGAGTTTTTGCAAAATACAATAATTTTCAACAAAAATATAAGTTTTCAACCAAAAATGAATATGAACTTTAAACTAAAATTTTGAATCTTCAACGAAAAAATCGATTTTTAATCAAAAATATTTAAATTTTTAATGAAAAACAGTTTAATACAACCAAGAAAGATTAATTTTCCACAAAATAGTTAAATTTTTAACTAAAGAGATCAATATTCACCTTAAATGAAGTCTTCAACTGGAATAGTTAAAACTTCAATTTAAAAAAAAAAGAATTTTCCACCAAAAAGAAATAAGGTGATAAGAAGATGTATTTTTAACAAAAACTGTAATAGTTAATATAACATCCAAAAATATTTTTATTTTAAATAAAAAAGAATGGAATTCCAACAAAAAAGACTTTTTATCAAGATACATTTCAGTTGAATTTTTAACAGAAAGCTAATTTTTTGCCAAAAAAGATTAATTATTAACCAAATAGTTGCGTTTTTAATAAATTAATATGAAACTTCAATGAAAAAGAATAATTTTCTACCAAAATGATCGATTTTCAAATAAAAAAAAAAATCTAGGAAAAATAGAAGTTAAATTTACAGTTAAAAAGATAATTTTGAAAAAAAATAAACTGAAATAAAACAGTTACACTACTAGAATAATGAACCTTTAATAAAAATTTTTTTTAATATTTAACAAAAAATGTAATAGTTGACATTTTAATCAAAACATTTTTATTTTAAATCAAAAACAGTTGAACAAAACAAAAAACATAATAATTTTTAACAAAAATCCAATTTTATATCACAAAAAAGATTAGATTTCAACCAAACAATTTCATTTTTAATCAAACAAGATGAAATTTCAATTTAAAAAATTATAATTTTCTACGAAAAAAGATAAATTTTCAACCAAATACTTCAATTTTCAAACAAACAAATAAATAATTTTAAAAAATAGTTAAATATTTGACCAGAGATAAAATTTCCGCTTATATGATAAATTTTTAGTGGAATAGTTAAAGATTTAACCGAGAAGATTAATTTTCTAGCAGAAAAGATGATTTTTCAATAAAATATATACATTTTTTATTATTATAGGTAAAGATAAACTTTTAATTAAAATGATGAATCTTCGATTAAAAAATGAATTTTTAACGAAAGGAACTTTCAAGCGAGTTCTTGAATTTGCAAAAAAAAAGATTTCAATTTCTAATCCAAAATATTAGAATTTTAACAAAAAAGGCGAACTTTAAACTAATAAAATGAGCAAAACAAAAAAACTACCATCAAACGGTTGAACTTTCAAGTTAAAAGATGATTTTTTAAACCAGAAGATCAATTTAATTTAAAAAAGACGAAATTTCAACAAACTACATAAATTTCCAACCAAAAAGTTGAATTTTCTACAAAAAAAAAAACGAATTTTCAACCAAATACATTAATTTTCAACTTAAAAAGGTGAGTTTTCAACAAAATATGGAATAATTCAATTTTCAGTTTAAAAATTAATTCACAAAGAACAAGAAACATAATCGTCAAGAAAATAGTCCGATTTTTAAATAAAATATTGAGTCTTTAACGAAAAACGGAATTTTTATCTTAGAAAGATTTGATTTGAATTTTCAAGACCAAAACACGAATTTCTAAAGAAAAGCCCATTTTATACCGTAACAAATTAATTATCGACAAAAAATGTGTATTTTTAAGCAAACAAGATGAACTTTCAATCAAAAGAATAAATTTCTACCAAAAAACAAATTTTCAACCAAATACTTCAATTATCATATTTAAAAAATTGAAACAAAAATTCAATAGTGGAATAAATTCCAACAAAATAGTTAAATTTTTAACTAGAAATAAATTTCTATATTTTAACCATGGAGATAAAGTTTCAATTAAAATAAAGAAACTTTAATAACAACATAATTTTAACGACAGTCTAATATTCAACTAAAAAGATGAATTTTCAAGTAAAATAGTTCATCTTCAATCGGAATAGTTTCATTTTCAGTAAAGAAGATTAATTTACAACCAGAAAATCAGAGTTTTCAACAAAACACATAAAGTTTGAACCGAAAATTGAAAAGGTAAATTGTCAGTTAAAAAATTATTTTTTAACCAAAGAGATGATTTTTCAAGTTAAATAATGGAATATTTTATTAAAATGATTAATCTTAACAAAACAAAAATGTTAACGAAAGAAACTCGTAACCAACTTCTTGAATTTTCTATCCAAAAATATATTAATTTTTCATGAAAAACATTTGAATTCGATAACAAAAGACGTAGTTTAAACGAGAAAAATAATGTTCAGCTAATACAGAAAAAAACGCAATCAAATTATTGAACTATTAAGTTAAAAGATAATTTTTTTAACTCAGAAGGAAAAAGTTTCTACCAAAACAGGACAAAATTTCAACCAACTACATCAATTTTCGATTACAATGACGAATCCTCAACCAAAAAATAAATTTGTTAATTATATTTTAATTTTTAACCAAAAACATTTCAATTAAATAAAAAATACGAATTTTCACATAAACAGGGTGTCTACTCAAATCCTGCAAAAAAAATTCCCTGATTCCCAGGGGTTTTCCAGGTATGATTTTTCGCGAGTTTATTAGAAATAATGTCCATCTATAGTTTATAGAAATTTAATTAATGTTAAAAGATATTCTTAAATATTTTAACACGATAGATTAAATAAATAAATAAATAATGCTAAAAACATAACCAATAATTTGCATAAAACATTAATTTACTTTAATTTGAACTGCTTGAAATTCCTAACTTTTTATGTAGAAATTTAGATTTTCAAAAAGATAGATTAATTTTCAACCAAAAGGATTAATTTTCTACTAAAAAGACGATTTAAACAAACACATTAATTCTCAATCAAAGACATGCATTTTCAGCTGAAAAAGATCAATTTTCTAACATATAGATGAATTTTGAAGAAACAATATCACTTTTCAAACAAAAATGGAATAGTTAGATTTTCAGTTTAAAAAATTATTCTTATACAAAAAAAAAAGATTTTTTTTCAACCAAAATAATCAATTAATTACTAAAATGATCAATAGTTAATTGCAAAACTTGAATTTGTAAGCAAAAATGCCTTTTTAAACAAGGCGATTAATTTTCAAACAGGAAAATTAATTTTCTAGCGAGATTTTTAAATTAAATATATGAGAATTTTTTCATCCCAGAATATTGATTTCTGCCAAAGAAATTTTAATTTTACACTAAAGATAATTCTGGAACAAAATATTAAGTATTTATATCCTCTGTAAGAGATAAATTTTCAATGAAAAAAAAATACATTTTCAAACAAATAGTTAAAGTTGCAACTAGAATAGTTAAATTTTCAGATAAAAATTATCATTTTCAGCCAAAGAAAAAAGGAATTTTTAACAAAAGAGTAACTGTCCACCAATTAATTAAATCTTCATTTAAAAGAGATAAATTCGGAACATAACATGTATTAGTTAATTATTAGTATTAATTAGTTAGTTAAAAATGTATTAACCAAAGCAACTTTAAATTTTTAATAAAAAACAATGGAATCCAACCAAATTGAATTCAAACAAAAGAACGTGTTATTCAATTTAATATTGCAGTTTATAAAAAATTAACTACGCTCTTGAAAAAATTCCCTGACTTAAAAAAAAATTCCCTGACATTTACAGGTTTTTCAGGTTTACAGGTAGGATAGACACCCTGATAAAAAATTGTTTTCAGCCAAGACAGATAAAAGAATGCAATCAACCTGTGAAATTATCAAGTTAAAAGATTATATTTTAACCCAGAAGTAAATTGTTTTTACCAAAAAGGACGATATTTCAACAAACTACTTTTACCAAATTAAAAATTGCTATTTAATTATATATTAAATTTTAAAAAAATAAGCATGATCTTGAACAAATTCTCTGACTTCAAAAAAAATTCCCTGACAACTTCAGGTCCTCCATGTGAGTAGGGACCCTGTCAAATGCAATGGATAGAAATAAAAATTTGTTCACTTACTGAAAAGCTTTTTCTACCAGCTGACTATGAGATGCCACATCTCCCCCAATTTTCCGACTTAGATCCAAATATTCCCGGACTGGACCAGCTACTATGTCCTCATAACCAGCGACTGACATGTTGGTCACTTCTACTATCGAGGATTCAGCGGAAGAAATTGAAGTGGTGGAACCTTGTGAGCACAAATCTTCAGAAGAAATGCTCTCTTTTTCCGATTTCCTCGGAGATGAAGATTTTTCCGGAGACGGGGATTTTTCCGGAGAAGGAGTTTTAGTTTGAACTGCTATTTCCTGAGTTTCAGGGGTTCCTTGTGTTGGTACCCTTTCCAATCTTCTCGTTACGTTTTCTAATCTCGTTACCAATTCTTCCAAATGTTCTTCTCTGTCATCCGACTCGCATCCTGTTGATTTTCAAAGAAACAAAGCAGAAATTAAATACCAAACAACTTTTCAGCTGATCGCATCAGATCAGTAATTGAAAAAACGGATGATAAATTAAATAATTAAAAATAAGAGATTAATGTAACAATTATGATAAAATTGGAACGCACTTCCACATTACGGGAAATCAGAATTCGAACCGAATTAAATATAGATGCTCACATAAATAGTTATGTCAACATCCACAGCCACTAGGTCACTATGTTGTAATCATACCAGAATTTTAAAAACATTATCTCGAAATTTCAGGCTCTTTTTCTTTAAGTATTAATTTAACTCAAACCTAAATATCCTCATTAAATGAAGACCTTTACGGCAAATTTAAATCTGAATTATAATTGTTTTTAAGTGGCAATTTTTTAAAAACTTCGAATGGAATATATCTGGAAAATGTTTAAATAAACCTGGTGCCATGGAAATGATTTTTACCAGCCAAGAAACACTTCCTAATTTTCTTTTGGAAATGTCGCGCTTCTTAACTTTCCAGAAACTGTCGGAGGACTAAAAGACAAATTCGAGTGATGCGAGAAGTTGGAATATAGCATTATATTTTTAGACTAGCCGCGAAAAGCATATTCCACCTATGCAATCTGCGTCGGTGTCAATTCGCCTCGCGGAACATGTAAACACGTGAAAATACGAAAAGTATTATAAATTAATCCTGTTAATTAATTATAAAATCTTTTATTAAACCTTTGAATTTTTATTCTCCTGGTTACGTCTATTTTATTTTAAAAATCGAAAAAGTGACTAGTGTGCTTTTGAATTTAAATGAAGTCGAAGCAATTTATAGAAATTTTCGGTGTCTGAACGAATTCAAATAAATTGAAAACAAATTTAATAAAAGAAACTCCATTGAACTCCATTCAAAGAAATTTGATGAATTAAGTTATTAAAACATAAATTACAAATAAAAATTTGTAAATTATTTCTTTATTGAATTGATAATGAATTAAACAAAAACAAAAAACTATTTAGAAAATCTATTAAATTGATTGAATTTAAAAGAATTTCACAGAATTAAAATATTTCAAGAAAATTTCAAAAATGTAAAAAAATTTAAAATAATGTAGGATAAATTAATAAGAATTCTGGCTACATTCTGAATTAATTAAAATTGCCGGAAATACATGAAAATCTCTATAAATACTTGAAACCTTAATAAAGCCTTCGTTACTTGTAAATAAATTCTTTGAAATCCATTAAAATATTATAAACATTTATACTTCGTACAATATTATTATTTTCTATATAATATTATTATATTTTAATCCCGCAAAATTCTATGATCCTCTGAAATATCCTGAAATCCTGGAATATTTATTAAAATACCTTGAGAATTAAAATAATTGAAAACCTCGCTAATCTTAGAAAATATCAGAAAATTAAAAAAAAACTGTTCAAATATATGAAAATACTTTGAAATTATATTCCCTGAAAATCTTCCCACAGAAATCTGATAAAATTGATTGGAATCTTTTAATATACATGAACATTTTTTTAATCAATTAAAACAATGTTTTTATGTCTTGAAAATTCCTTAACCTTCTTTAAATCTCTAAAAAATGCCTTGGAGTCTTTTTAAATGCCCGAGAATAAATCCTTTGAAATTCCTTCAAGTTATTGGAATAAATTAAAATTCCTTAAAATATCTCAAATCCTATGAAAACTTTTGCAACCTGGAATCTTTTTAAAGTCCATAAAATATGACAAAACCTTTTCAATTCCTTTAAAACCCCTTTAAAATCTGTAAAGCTCAAAAAAAAACATTCTTGATTTTTTTCAATATCTTAAAATAATTCAAATCCTTCGGAATCCCTTTAAATTACCGAAATCTATTAATAAACTTTTTTTGGAATTTATAGAAATACCCTAAAATATTTCAAACCCTTTGAAAAGTTCTGAAATGCCTCGAAGCTTTTTAAAACTATTTAAAATCCCTGAGAAGCTTTAAAAATACCTTAGGATTTTTAAAATACTTTTGAATGCCTTCAAATATTAAAATATATTAAAAAATCTTTGGAATCTTTTAAAATACCCTGAAACCTTGTAGATCCTATAAAATCATTCCATATCTTCCGAAATTCTAGGAAATGCTATAAAACTCCATGGATTTTTTTTTGAATTCCCTAAAATCATTCAAGAAAATTCAGAAATATGTATAAGTCTGAATTCAAAAGTCGATAACCAGGGTGGCGATTCGGCGGACGATTTCAAATTCCCGGTTTATCCCGGTCAAATTTTTTTATTTCCTTGGTCAATTAAAAATAACACGTTCATATTTGTCGTAAAACGGAAACATTGATATTAAATCATGACGTGCATTCCAAAACAAAAATTTAAACAATAAGATTACGCTTTAAACAAAAAGATAAATTTTCGAACCAAAGAATTAGTTTTCTTCTAAAAAATAAAATTTTTTAACATAATACGTGAATTTTAACGAAATAGATGAATTTTAAACTAGAAAAAAAATTAATTTTCAACAGAAATTTTCAGCTAAAACAACGAAAAAGAAGAACTTTTTAGGAAGGAGATTAACTTTAAAAAAAAATCTAACAAAAAAAAGTAGTTATTGAAAAAAAAACGATTGAAATACTCTCGGTTGAAAAATTAAATTTCAACCAAACTGATAAATTTTCAACTAAAATTATGAATCTTCAGCTAGACTAGTTGAATTTTATAGCTATCAAAAAGATGAATTTTCCACAAACTACATGAATTTAAAAAAAATAGTTTAATTTGTGAATAAAAAATATAAATTTTCACCCAAAAAACATAAAATTTCAACCAAAAATAGAACAATTGAATTTCCCGTTAAAAAATATAATTTTTAACAAAGAAAAATCGCATTATCAGAAAAATACTTAAATTTTGTCCTGGAACAGTTTAATTTTTAGTTGAAAAATTGATCTTCAATATAGTAGCTACATTTCAAAATTTTTGATTAAAATTATGAATCTTCAAAAAAAAAAATTAATTTTTAACAAAAGAATTTATCTTTTAACCACAATTAGTTGAATTTTCAAGAAAAAAAAAGGTAAACCCCAAATGAAAAATAAAGAAAAAAAATGCATATTACAATTCAGAAATATTTCCTCTTCGAAATACTACTTCTACTCTAAAAACTACTTGAAGTACTTCCTTTTTCTAAAATTTGGAAGAAGAAACTTTTAAATTTTGACGAATTCCGTCTTGGAACAGGGATTTTTTAAACTAACTTTTTCTAAATCCAAATTATAACTCTTTAAAAAATTCCTACTCCATATCCAAATTCCCTATTCCAAGCGAAGTTATATTTCATTACGGAACCTCACTGTCCTAAAATAAAAACGATAATAAATTTTACTCATATGCTCTACAACTGTCGATAATGTAGAAAAAACTTTTCTCAATTGACTAACTTCATAAAAAAACTTAAACTTGAATTTTTCTAGGAACAGAAGTAAATTCCCAGTTTTTTAATTCAGTTCCCAATTTTCCCGCCAAGTCACCACCCTGATCACCCTTGGGATCTCTGTTTAAATTTTTTTTTTTTTTAATGACTAAAGTGATCTTTTCATTAAAAAATCCAATTTTTTCAAAATCTCTCAAATTTCCCTTATCCAAAGAAGTATCTAAACAAGAATGAAACATAAATTAAATGATTATATGTAATTAAAATTGATGATATGGATTATTAACTCGATCGAGCCCTAACCAGGATAAACCCTCGCTCCCAGAGGGTCGAAGCTCACTCTGTGCTCAGCAGAATTTTGAGTTGCTTGTAACAAGTCTGAGAAAAACCTGTGCCTCTTTAAGGCCAATTCGTCACGTGCAACTGGAGTTGCTGGGGGTTCTTGCATCCCTCCATATCCCTCGTAAATATTGTCATCCTCGTCCTCTTGAGACAACCATCTGGGAATAGGTGGTGGCACTGTCCCCAAATTGAAAAATTCCATTTTCATGAGCCACCTTCCATCGTATTTTATTTCAATGTCATTCTTTAGTTTAATCTCTAGTTGATCAATTTTATGGATGCCATGCAATCGTCAGAATTTACAAAAAGAATTCTTTCACAGACTTTACAGCCCAAAAAGCTATAGCTCTCAAAATAGGAGATAATTTTTCACGAAAAAAGGGGAATAAATTCTTTTGAATAAAATTAATGTAGAGGTAGCATATTGAATTCAATATTAAACTGCTTAGGATTTCAAGTCAAAACTTATAACCATAACTAAAAGAAAATTGATTTTCCACCAAAAGAGATGAATTTTCAATCCGATAATTGTCATTTTTGTCATTTTGGATCATTTTATATCGAGAATTGTTTTATTTAATAAGACTAATTGTCAAAAAAATGCTCTCGATTATAACAAGATTCCTTTAAAAAAACAGTTGAACTTTTGACAAAAAAAAAGATGAATTCAAAACAAAAAATTTAATAGTTGATATTTCAACTAAAAAAGATTTTCATTTTATATCAAAAGAATTTTAATTCGACATAAAAAGACGAATTTTCAACAAAATAGTTAAGTACTAAAACAAAACAGATTAATTCTTAACCACTTTCATTTATAACAAAAAATGACGAATTTTCAAGAAAAGAGTTGAATTTTCCAGAAAGAAAAAGTTTACCAGTCAAGAGATAAATAAATTTCTACCAAATTATTGAACTTTCAAGCCAAAAAGGTAAATCCTTTACAAAATCAGTAGAATTTGCAACCCAAAAATATTAATTTTCAACTGAACAGTTAAATTTCCAAGCTACAGAGATGAATTTTTAAACAAACGGTTGTAAGTCGAAACCAAAAAATTAATCTTTAAACAAAAACTATTGCAATTTCAACCAAACTGTTAAATCTTTAAAAAGCGGTGATATTTTTAGAAAGCAGTTGAATTTTCAATCAAGAAAGATAAACTTCAAAATACAATTTTTTTTAACAAAAAGATCAATTTTCAATCCAAAAATCGGATTTTCTCACCAAAAAGGCAAATAATTTAATTTGTAATCAAATAGTCAATATTTTCAACCTACAAGGATGTATCTTCAACCAAATAGTAACATTTTCAAATGTTTTTTTCAACATTGAACATTTTCAATAACAAATAGAATATTAAAATGTTTAGTTCAAAATTTATTTTTTAATGAAATAAACCATTTTCAAAAAAATAGATAAAGATGAAGCCAAGATTTAAAATAAAGATTTTAGTTGCCAAGAAAGTAGTTATATTTCCAATCAAAAGATGAATTCTCGGCGAAAAATTTCATAGTTTTCATTCCAGCCCAATAAAAAAAAAAGAAATAATAATTTTAAAATAAAGCTGAATTTCACACAATAAAAATCACAACAAAAAAGGTAATAGTTAACATTTCAATCAAAAAATATTTTTATTCTAAATCAAAAACAGTTGAACTCGAGAGAGGAAAAAAAAAATTTTCACCGAATTATTGAATTTTCAAGCTAAAATAAGGAATTTTCTACAAAAACAAGAATTTTCAATTTCCAAAAAAAGGCAAATCGTCCAGAAAAGTAGATTTTTCCACCAAGAAAAATTTTTCAATCAGGAAAGAAAATAAGTTTAAACCGTATTATTGAATTTTCAAACCAAAATGATGAATTTTCTTTAAAAAAGTTCAAATATAAACCCAAAATATGAATATTTAACAAAGTTTTTCAACTATAAACTAAATAGTTTTATTTTAAACTAAAAATAATACATTTTGAACAAAAAATTGAATAGTTAAATCTTCGATTCAAACAAATTAATTTTCAAGAACAAAAGATCGAATTTTAAACAAATAATTGAATTTTCAACCGAAGAGATAAATCTTCAACTAATAAAAAAATGAGTTTTCAGCCAAACAGAGGAATTTTGTACAAAAAAACTATAAAAATTATCAATCAAAAATGCAATATTTAAATTTTAAATTAAAAAAATTATTCTCAACGAGGAAAAATTATTTTTTAACCAAATTTTTGGATCTTCAATTAATAAAATGCATTTTTAACAAAGTAGTTCAACTTTTATCCAAACAAGATAAATTTCAACTGTAATAAGTTGAATTTTCTACTAAAAGATGAATGTTTAATCCATAAAGAACGAATATTTTATTAAAAAAAGATAATTATTCAACAAAACAGTTGAATTTTCAACAAAGAAAGATGTCTCTATGAAAATAATCTAACTCTCAACTAAATGATGAAATTTCAACCAAATAGTACATTTTTAATTCAAAAGAGACGGATTCTAAACCAAAAATATAATAGTAGACTTTTTATTTAAAAATAAGTAACTTTGAACAAAAAACAGTTGCAATAAGGGAACGAGTGTGAAGTCTGTTTTCAATAAAGAATTCCTTTTTGAAAATAATTTAATATAAATTTGAAACAAAACGATTTTACTTAATTTGAAAAAAATCCAACTTGAAATATACCTGTCGTTTTTTTACCGGCATCGGCATCAATTTCAGGAGGAGGAGGTGTAGGGTAAGATTCAAAAACCGAATCATCCCCCTCTTCCTCTGGGCCATCATCCACCGTCCTTTCGATATACCCAGGCGCGTGATGCAACGGTGATTTTTCCCGCTTGACATTTCCGACAATTCCAATAAATTTTGTAATTTCAATTCCTCGCTTGTCTTCATCCGTTGAGCTAGAAGTCCACGTATTCTGCGGACTTGGAACCTCGCTATCAAAGGTTGGACTTTTCTGCGGGCTCAAAACCCCATTTTCGGGTGACGAAATAACAATCTCATTTTCAGGAGGAGCAATAAAATTTCCAGCTCCATTTTCAAGAGAACTAATAACCTCATTTTCAGCAGGAGGAATTAAACTACCACTATCAAGAACTGATCCAAAATCCTCACATTCAGGAGGTGGAATAAAATCTCCACTTTCAGGGTCTGAAGTAAAATCTCCCCCTTCAGGGGGTGGAATAAAACTTTCAGGAGGTTCAGTAATGTCCCCAGTTTCAGGAGGTGAAATATCTTCTATTTGAGGAGGTGGCATAAAATCGCCACTTTCAGGGGGTGAAATAATATCCCCAATTTGAGGAGGTAAAATATCTTCTATCATAGGAGGAGGCATAAAATCACCACTTTCAGGGGGTGAAATAATATCTCCAGTTTGAGGAGGTGAAATATCTTCTATCATAGGAGGAGGCATAAAATCACCACTTTCTGGTGGTGAAATATCCCCAATTTGAGGAGAAATATCTTCTATCATCGGTGGAGGTATAAAATCACCACTTTCAGGGGGTAAAATAATATCTCCAAGTTCTGGGGGTGGAACAAAGCTTCCACTTTCAGGACCTGATCCAAAATCCTGACTTTCAGGACCTGTTCCAAAATCCTGACTTTCAGGACCTGATCCAAAGCCCTGATTTTCAGGAGGTGGAATAATGTCCCCATCTTCAGAAGGTAAATTAAAATCCCCACTTTCAGGAGGTGGAATCAAAACATTTTCAGGAGTCAAACTTTTCGGTGGACTCGGAACTTCGTTGTCTTTAATTATAGCAGGCATCTGAATAACAGAGCCAGTAATCGATGTGCTTTCTGGACTTTCACGATCGTCCTCGAAACTTCCACTTTTTGGACTCGAAGCTAAATTTTCCGGACTTGGTACCTGATTTTTTAAAGAAGAAATTTTTTCCGGACTCGTGACTTCGTTGACTATAGTATCAGGCAGATAAACAACTGAGCCAGTATTTGATGAACTTTCTGGACTGGGTTCCTCATCCTCGAAACTTTGACTTTTTTCTCGAGCGGGAATTTGATCCTCAATGTTCGAATCTGGGGGAGGAACAACTGAGTCAGAAAGATTAAGAACGGACCCAGAATTTGATTTACTTTCTGGGCTTTCATCTTCACTTCCGGCCTTTTCTGAGCTAGAAACATCCTTTTCTTCCTGAGTCTCCATCTGATCAGGAATAACTTTTTCTTTGAGAGGACTTTTCGGCAAAATTGTCGAATCATCCATTTTTGATGGAGCAGGTACTTCTTTTTCTTCTTCGACCGAAGCTTTCTGTAGAGTTCCATTTTCGTGAACGGGACTTTCTGTTGTGTGAACTTCAGTTTCGACTTTCTCGACAGTTTCCTCCCTTTCTTTGGGCTTTTCATCATCGGAATTTTGGGCATCGCCATTCTCGGACTTTTCTTCATCTTCAAGACTCGAATCGTCCTCGTCCGAATCCGAAGTTTCATCTGATCTTGCCTCCTCAGTTTCTAACTTGGAAGGTCTCGTACAAGCACAACAACTAAACATTTTATTCTATTATAATATTGTTTTACTTTCTTCTCGAATTCACGATTCTTAAATAAATTTCAGTCTAATCTCAATAATATCTATCACAATCTCAATAAAACTTTGTAGTTGATAACAATATTAGATCTTAGTTTTTCCATAAATCAGCCTTGTACAAATAGATGTATCACTTATTCAACAAACGATACAGTCAACGAATAAATATTAAACTAATTTCATCACTAATACATCATAAATACTAATTATTTACAGAATCTGAAGAAAGATATTTTTTTAAATAATTGGATTAAATTTTACTCTGGGTAAACTTGAACTGAACTCGCGCGGTCGATGCACCGAAACACGCCTGAATCAATGCAATCATAGTCCCCTTGAGAATGCATCCCCTAAATTTATTGTCGAGAGGACAACTACGAGATGAAATTTTTCAAGTCGAGAAAATGGAATTTGTTATTTTTAATTATAAATCCTCTTTGGCACAGAATAATGCGTATCTCCCGGAACAATCGCAATGGAAGACAAGTATCGTGAGGAAGATTTCGTGAGAACGATCACGGATAAGGAAATTGCAACTTCCGTCCTGGGAACTGCAAGGTGTAATTTTCTTCAAGCACAAAAGTAGAACCGATTAGCGTGGTTTTCTGAAATTTGCCTCTGCGGGTAATAACAGGGATGTTATTTTTTGTCAACGACCTAAACTTATTTCGCCACACCTGAAAAGTCACGGTCACACGCCTTAAAACTGCTTAAAACGACATGACGAAAGTCATATTGCGACTGCGTGTGCGGCTGCGTTCACCCTCAAATCCCGCAAACAGTGAGACACTCGAGAGATTTTCCGGGACGCAGCTTCCTTCTGGACCAATTCTTTTGTTCAAATTTAAGAAATTAGATTCGGAATTAATCTAAATTTAAATTTCTTTGTAATATCCAATGTTGAAATTTAACTGAGGAATTCTATAAATTAAAAGAAAAACAAACTCTTAAAGCTGATAATTTGTTCATTAGAAGTAAGCGAAACTGGACTGGAAATTAAAGAACACAAGTGGAAATCTTTTGAATTTTGAACATTTAAAATTGAATCTTAACTAATTCAGAACATTTCTATTAGTACGATCAGTTATTTATGCGTAAAAGATGGAAGTTTTTCACACTTGTTAATTGCAGAACTTTAAAATAACTTTCGTTGAAATATACATTTTTTAAATTAAAAATATTATAAATTGCTCAAAAAATATAAAATTTCATCATTTCAATTAATTTAAAATTAGAATTATTAAAAATGAAAATAATAAAATTGTTCAATAGTTATTTATACATCAAAATTTGTATTGAAATATTTTTAAATATCCTCTTAAAATTAATTTTTCAAAACAAAAATAAAAAAAGTAAATTACATTTTCCCAGAAATATCAGGAAATTTTTTTTATTAAAATCTTTTTAAAATCCTTTCAAAATCCTTAAAATGCTTCAAAATACTATTTCGAAGTCATAAAAAATATCAAAATTTTGTTCCATGTTTTTTACATCTGTTTAAATTTTTCAAGTATCTTAAAAGTTATTCGAACTTCTCCTAAATGTTTTTTAAACCTTGCAAAATTAATATAGACTCGAATTATTCCACCCTTCTTTTTGAAAATTTTGGAATTTTTTTTTTTAATTTTCTTAAAATTAGTTTGTCAAAAGAACAAATCATCTGAGATTTCCCAAGAATATCAAGAACATTTTTATATTATCTTGAAACTTTTGAGAATTCTTCAAAAGCTTTAAAATATTACTTCAAAATTTTCAGAAATCTATATTTTGTTTAAAAACTTTTGAACTCTTTTCGAAACTTCAATTATTTTAAAAACGTTTTCAGACCTTTTAAATCTCCTTTAAAATGATACAATTTTTTAATTTTTTTTTTAATACTTAAAAATTAATAAAACATTTTAACATATTCCGAATTTTTGTTTGACAATTTTGATAATATTTTTAAATGTTTTTATATACTCTTTTAAAATTAATTTTTCAGAATAAAAAATTATTTTCAATTTCTCAAATTTGTAAAAAATGTTCAGTTGGTTTTATATTTTTGGGTTTTATGTTTAAAAATCGTCTTTTTTATTAGAAAATTCATCTCTTTTGGGAGAAATTTAATATTTTTTGGTTAAAAATGCAATTTTTTGTTGGAAATTGGTCTTTTTGAGTTGGCAATTTAACAAATTGAAAATTCTAGTTCCTTTTTTGTTTACAAACTGATTTTTCATTAAAAATTTAACTATTATCTTGAAAATTCAACTGATTGGATAAATGCTAATTTTTCGTTGAAAGTTCATATTCTCGGATTGAAAATTTAACTGTTTTGTGCAAAATTCGTTTTTTTTTATTGAAAACTTATTCTCTTTAACAAAAATGCGACTCTTTTTTTGGTTCAAAATTGATTTTTTTTTAGTTTAAAGATGCAAATATTAAGTTCCAAAAAAATTGTAAAGAGAAGAATATAAACTAAAAATTAATCAAATCGAATTTGGACTAACATCGCATTCATTATTCAAAATATTTATTTTGAAAACTTATGTAATTTATTGAAAATTAGTTGTTTTTTTTACAAAAATTTAATCTTCTTGGATGAAAATTCAACTATTCATTTTCTTAAATGTGTCTTTTGTTAGGAATTCATTTTTTTGTAGTAATATAATCTTTTTTGGTTAAAATTAGAACTGTCCGCTTAAAAAAAAAGATTAAAAATTTGGTTGAAAAATTCGTCCTTTTAATGGAAAATTCAATTTTGTTGTTGTTGAAATGTCAACTATTACATTATTCGTTGAAAATTTATCTTTTTGGTTGCAAATTCTACTCCATGGTTGACATACTTTCTTAAAAGTTTTTTGTTGTTAAAAATCATAATTTTAGTTAAAAATTCGCGTTCCTGTTTAGTTAAAAGTTAATTTTTAAAATGAAAATTCAACTGATGCATTGAAAAGTATTTTTTTTTTAAATTCATATTCTCGGATTAAAAATTCACCAGTTATGTGGAAAACTCGTTCTTTGAGGCTAGAAAATTTGACAATCTGTTAGAAAAATTCACAATTTACATAAAATTTTGCCTTTTTGGTGGTAAATTTATTTTTTTCAAATGTCAATTGTTTAAAAGAAAATTAATATGTTTCAATGAAACCCAACTGTTTTTTTTTTTTTGTAATAAAAATATTTGTTTATGTTAAACACTTAACTGTTCCATTGTTTTATTGATATTTTGTTTTGTTTTGAAAACAAATCTATTTAGGTAGAAAATAAAACTGTTTAAATGACATTTAAACTAAGTTTGTTTTTTTAATCTGAAAATTTTATTATTCCTTTTTTGGTTAAAAATTTATTCTTTCTAAGTTGAAAATTCAATTATTTGGTAAAAATCAATGTATTTTATTTAAAAAATCGTCTATTTGCGTAGCTGATTATTCTATATTGTTAAAAATTAAGCAAATAAATTAATCAACTGATTGCTATTTTGTAAAAAAAAAGTTGTATTTTTTCGTTGAATTCCAGTGGTTGATAATTCGTTTTTATTTGTTATTGAAAAATAATTGAAAACTTATCCTTTGTAGCTGAAAAATCAACTATTTGTTTTTGATTGGAAAAATCATCTCTTTCGGTAGAAAGTTAATCTTTTTGGTTAAAAATACAACTGTTTGCCCGAAAATTAATCTATTTTGGTCTAGAATGCAACTGTTTGATGGAAATTAGTCCTTTCTAGTTCAATTTATATACTTTTGATTAAAAATGAAACTCTTTTCTTCATTAAAATATCAACTATTACTTAGTAGAAAGTTGAACTACTTTTATTAATTCAGAAAAAAACTTTCTATAATTTAGGTACGGTCCCTAATAAGCCATTGATACCATTTTCTGGTACGTTTTGATTCACTGATATGGCTAAAATATTTTTTTTTATCCAATTAGCGAAATTTTCGAACAGATTTGAGCTAACTGTGAGAAAATAGTGTCTGTACAGAATTTTTTTTCGTAATAGTATCAAAATAGTACCACAAGTAAAAAAAAAATAAAAATACTGTCAACATTGTTGAGTCCGAGGCCTGTACTTTGAATATGTCTGATTAATTTTCTCTTTGCGTATCTTGTTTCCGTCTCGGTCAGTGGTCCAGTTTGTTGAAAGGTGAATGGTCGAGAGTACTTGCCACATCCGAGTCCCGCGATTGTGTCTAGAACTTGTCTAGAAACCACACGAAACGAATTTACTGAGTTTTATTTCCTCTCTTTTTACACCCGGAAACAACTTCGTTCAGATCATCTCCCGTTTTGGATGTACGTGGGTAGAAGTATATCTTAAAGATTATTTAAGATAGTTTATTTTTATTTCGACCAAGAGAGAATTATTGCTTATCAAAACCTAGAGCGCATTTATCTCATAAATCCAAGTTTCAAAATAAATTCTTTTAATGCACCTGACTTGGCGAGAATTTCCTATTGGAATTTTATCAAATTCCATTCAGAGCACGAACGATTTGGCGAATTCTTGTTCCAGAGAGAATTGAAGCCGAAGAATTTATTGCCTTTCAGACAATTTATTATTGTATAGGTGATATTTTTATTTTCTATTCTCTGATAGCCAAAATATAAATTTATAAAGCAGAGAAACCGATTAACAACTGAAAAAGTTTAATTTGCAACAAATTAATTAAATTTTCAACCGAAAGAAACGAATTCTGCACACAAACAAAAATATATTAGTATACTTTTAAATCAAAAAATCATAATTTTTTAACAACAAAATATTACTTTTCTACCATGAATTAATTTTCTACTACTTATGAATTTTTAATCCATAAGGTTAAACTTACAATAAAGGAGACGACTTTTGAATCAAATAGTGACATTTTTGACCAAGAACGGTGAATTTTCAAATAAAAAAGATGACTTTCCTGTCATAAAAGATAAAATTTCGATCCAAAAAGACAACTGATTTATCTTTCGATAAAAAGAATGTCTTTTTAACAAAAAATAAATCTTTGGTATTATTAATTGATTTTTTATTTCGACAGTTTAATTATTATTACATGTGTTTATAACATAGTTATTATATTTTTACATAAACGGTTGAAAATCGAAACCAAAAAACTAATCTTTAATCAAAAACTATTGCAATTTTTACCAAACAGTTAAATCTTTAAGAAGCGGTGATATTTTTAGACAGCAGTTGAATTTTTAATCAAGAAAGATAAATTTTGAAATAAAATTTTTTTTTAACAAAAAGATGAATTTTCAATCCAAAAATCGATTTTTCTAACCAAACAGACAAATAGTTTAATTTGTAATCAAATAGCCGAATATTTTCAACCTAGAAAGATGTATCTTTAACCAAATAGTTGCATTTTGAACTAAAAAGATAAATTTTCAATAACAAAAAGAATATTAAAATTTTTTTTTTAATAAAAGAAATGATTTTCAAACAAAGAGATAAAGATGAAGACATGATTTTTAAAAAAGAAGTTTAGTTTTCAAGAAAGTAGTTAAATTTCCAATCAAAAGATGAATTCTCAGCGAAAAATTTAATTGTCGGTATTCCAGCCAAAACAAATAAAAAAATATAAATAATAATTAATAATAAAAACAGCTGAATTCCACACGAAAAATCAAAACAAAAAAGGTAAAAATTAAAATTTCAATAAAACAATATTCTACTTTAAATCAAAAACAGTTGAATTCGAGAGAGAAAATAAAATTTCCACCGAATTATTGAATTTTCAAACCAAAATGATGAATTTTCTACAAAAAAAATTCAAATCTAAACCCAAAATATGAATGTTGAACAAAGCTGTTCAACTTTAAACTAAATAGTTTTCTTTTCAACTAAAAATAATAAATGTTGAACAAAAAATGGAATAGTTAAATCTTCGGTTCAAACAATTATTTTGAAGAACAAAAGATCGAATTTTAAAAAAATAATTGAATTTTCAACCGAAGAGATAAATCTTCAACTAATAAAAAACATGAGTTTTCAGCAAGAGGAATTTTTTACAAGAAAACTATAAAAATTATCAACCAAAAATGGACTAGTTAAATTTTCCGTTAGGGAAATTCATTTTCTACCAAACAACATGAAATTTTTACAAAGGACTTACATCATCAACAAATAAAATGAATTAAACTAAATTAAACTAAAAAAGGTTATTAAATCAAAAATTTAATAGTTGAATTTCAATTAAAAAACTAACAAAATAGTTAATTTTTGTACTAAAGAGATGGATCTTCAACTGGCAAAATGATTTTTAAAATGAAATTAAAGTTTCGACCAAGCAGTTGAATTGTGAACTATAAAGTATCAATCAAAAATGCAATAGGTAAACTTTAAATAAAAAAATGATTGTCAACGAGAAAAAATGCACTTTCAACCAAATTTTTGGATCTTCAATTAATAAAATGGGTTTTTAACGAAGTAGTTCAACTTCCACCAACAAGATAAATTTTCACTGTTGCATTTACAACTAAATAGTTTAACTTTCAACAAAATAAATAAATTTTCAACCGAAAGAGACGAATTCTACACACAAACAAAAATGTATTAGTATACTTTTAAATTAAAAAAATCATAATTTTTCAACAACAAAATATTACTTTTCTACCATGAATTAATTAATTTTCTACTACTTATGAATTTTTAATCCATAAGGAAAACTTCTTAACAAAATAGTTAAACTTTCAATAAAGGAGACGATTTTTGAATAAAATAGTGCCATTTTTGACCAAGAAAGACGAATTTTCAAATAAAAAATATGACTTTCCTGCCATATAAAATGAAATTTCTATCCAAAAAGACAAATGATCTATCTTTCGATAAAAAGAATGTATTTTTTAACAAAATAGTTGAATTTTTAACAAAAAATAAATCTTTGGTATCAGTAATTGATTAATAAATAGTCATTAAACGGTAATTAAAAAAGATTGTTTTTTATTTTGACTGTTAAATTATTATGACATGTGTTTATAACATAGTTATTGTAAAATTTACTTATTATTAAAATAAATCATTTTTATCATGGATTTTTGGAATAATTCTTTAATAATTAATTGCCGATACCTATGAAATAAAAAAACTCATCTAAATTTGTTGTTCGAAACCTTCAAAAATGTCAATTTTGTTAAAAATTGCTTGAAATCTTTACAAGTATTTATTTATTTTTGAATCTTTTCAAAACTTTTAAATATTTCCTGAACTATTTTTTTCTCGAAATTTCAGGAATTATTTTGAAGTGTGTCAAAATATTCTACAATTTTCTCTTAGGGTTTCTTTTTCTATATAAAAAATCATTTGAAATTTACCAATGAATCTTAAGTAAATGCTTTCTTCTAAAACCTTTCAAAATTCTTAAAATGCTTCTAAATTTTCAAAGCTCCACATTTTAAATACAATTTTTCGAAATCATTTCCATTTTTTATTGTTTAAAAACTTCTTAATCTTCTAAATATCTTTTTAAATTATTCGCATTTTTCCTAAATTAAAAAAATACTGCCTGATTAGAAAAAATGGCCGTTAAAGCTTCCGGATCATTTGTTTTACGATTTTGGAAATCAAATTTTTTTTACAGATTCTCTTAAAATTAATTTTTCAAGATAAAAAAAATGTTAAATTTCCTGGAAATTTAAGAAAAATCTGCTATTATTTTTAAACCTTATAGAGTCCTTAAGAAACTTCAAAATATTATTTCCAAATATTTAAACATCTATATTTTAAATGAAATTTTTTGAAATTCTGTCAACATTTTAATTATTTAAAAAAATTTCTATAATTTGTAAATATTTTTAAAATGATTCGAATTAGTATTAACTATTTATTCAAATCCTGCAAAATTATTAAAATTGCTTTAAAATCTACCAGATTCTTTTTTGATGAATTTGGAAAATTTTTTTATTTTGAAATCTTTTTTAAATTTCTTTTAAAATACATTTTTCAAAAACAGGTGTCTACTTAAATCATAGAAATAAATTCCCTGAAAATTCCAGGTTTTTTCCAGGTATATAGAGATTTTTCAAGGTATAATTTTTCATAGTGTGGAGTCAGTTAAACATTGTACAATTTTCAGAACAATTAACTCGAAATATGTATACAGTTTCGCGAATTTATTATAAATCATGTATTTTTATCGAATTTAAACAATAATTCAAACAAATTTTTATCTTACATATATTAAAAATTCAGTGCATATTTAGGTAAAATTAATGTGGATATTTTTCAACGAACTACATGAATTCTCAAACAAATAGTTGAATTTACAACTAAACACTTTTTTTAACGAAATAGTTCAATTTTTAACTAAAAATAATCCGGTTTCAACAAAAATAGAAACAAAAGTGATGAATTTTCAACTGAAATTATGAATTATTAACTGGAATAGATGAATTTTAAAGCATAAAGATGATATTTTAACTAAATTGTTTAACTTTCGATCAAGTAATTCTACTTTTAACCAAACTTACTTTTTTCAATAAAATTAATCTTTATAACTGAAATAGTTAAATTTTATACCATAAAGATGAATTTTTGATTAAAATAATGAATCTTTAACGGGAATAGTTAAACTTTAAACAAAAAAGATGCATTTTCAATCCAAAAGATTAATTTTTACCAAAAAGATGAATTTTCAACAAAATAACTCATTTTTCAACTAAAGAGATGAATTTTCAAATAAAATGACGAATCTTTGAGCAAAAAAATTAAATAAAAAAAAAGTTCATCTTTTAATAAAATAATTAAATTTTCATCCACAAAAAGATAAATTCGGAACAAAAAATGTAGTAGTTATATTTCAACCAAAAAATAAGTTTTATTTTTAATTTAAAAAGTGTAGAAATAAACCAAAAAGTACAATTCTCGATAAAATTCCCTGACTTTATAAAAAATCCCTAACATTTCCAGGTTTTCCAGCTAGGGCAGACACCCTGAAAATAGAAAATAGTTTTGAATCTTTTTTAGAATCTTAAGAAAAGGCTCCATTTCTCTTAAAACCTTTCATAATTTTAAAAAAGCTTATGTACTTTTTGTTAGGAATTTTAAATAATCTATATTTTGTTTTAAATTTTTAAAAATTTATCGAGTTTTAATTTTTTAAACCTTTTTGAAACTTACACCATTAATCCTTAATTAACTTAATCCCTTAAGTTTACTGGAATATTTTCTAAAGTTTCGTAATATTACAAAATTAAAAAATTCCACTTGTCAATATTTTACATTCTTTTTACAAATTATATCACATTTTTTTATATCTTTTCAAACTTTAAATTATTTTGAATCTTTTAGAAAATTCTAAACCTTCTATCGTTGAAAAGGATTTGAATTTTTCCCAAGATTAAAAAAATTCCGTTAAAATCACCCATCCAGATTCTTCTTTGACAATTTTTGAAATCTTTTGCAATCTTTGTAAAAATTCTCTTTAAATTAATTTTTCAAAATAAAAAATCATTTTGAATATTCTTATGAATATTAAGAAAAACTTCTTTCATTTCTTGAAACCTTTCAAAATTCTCACAAAGCTTCTAAACATTGTGTTCAGAATCTTTAAAAATCTATATTTAGTTTAAAAAATGTCAAAATTCTTTCAAGTTTCACTTATTTTTATTCTTTTTGAAAATTCTAAATATCTCTTAAGCTAGCCGAAATTTTTTCTAACATTTTTCTTGAAAATCTTCCACATTCTTTTTAGAAATTTCAGAATATCTTTTGAAATTTTCCCAATAATCTGAAGATTTTTTTCTGGTTTATCCTGAAATATTTTAAAATTCTAAAAAAAGTTTCTTTTTTCGCAATATTTAAAAATCCACAATTAAAAAAATTAAAATCTTTTCAAGATTTACACTATTTTCAAATCTTTCTAAAACTTGTAAACATATTTTGAAATAATTCAGTTCCCCCAAAAAAATTAAATTTCCGGAAAATATTTTTCTTGAATAAAAAACCTTTCAGGCTCTTTTTCGACATGTTTTGAAATTTTCAAAACTTAAAATTAATCTTTTAAACTAAAACCTAAGTACCAAGATAAAAAAATTAGTATAATTAAAATTTTCTCTTTGATAAAATCAGCTATTAAAGTTCATGTTGACGTAGTATCGCCATCAATCAGGTTTGAGTTAAAGAAGATTTAAATTTAGTTATCTTTTTAACACGATTAATAAAAAATACCAGATTTTCCAAAAGTTTAAATATATTTCCCGGCTCGAATTTTTTATTACCGGTTAATTCCAGGGTTAATTATTCAAATGCTTAGGGCCTAACAAAATTAAGTAACGTCACTGATGTTGTGGTTTCGATGACGTGTTCCCTGATCATCGCATTTCTCTCTCCTGATGATACAGAACAAGTAATCGAAGCTCTCTTTTTCACCTCACGTTTTACGAACGTCATTGACCAACATACAAGTAAGTTCAGATTTTATTCAGTACTGCATGAAATACAAAAAACGAGCATGAAATCACCTGATGATTCAATATTTAAAATAAAAAATACACGACAACAAGAACAATTTACTTTTCAAGGTTTGAAAAGATAATATTGTCTCTTTTAAACATTACAACAATATAATTAAAAGTGTTTTTAACAACAAGAGAATATAAAAAAATCTATACTCACGATTTTTCCAAACATTCAATATATTTTTGTAATCATCAGGAAACATTCGAGATTCACACTGATTTCCTTCAGGTCGTGGCATTTTCGGAAAACCGCAATGAAAATGAGTCTTATTTCTGGCGTTTCTTACCAATAAAATGATAATCAGAAATAAGCAAGGACGTATTCTTTTGTTAGCACTTTTTAAAAGACTTATCTCGCGAATTGCTAGTCCCCTGGAAAAGGTGATACTGGATTAAACGTGTTCGACAATTCAAGGCGGATATTATACTTGGCTGTGACTAACAGT
Organism: Druon quercuslanigerum; assembly: GCA_010014905.2. NCBI lineage: Eukaryota > Metazoa > Arthropoda > Insecta > Hymenoptera > Cynipidae > Druon > Druon quercuslanigerum. The sequence goes on along the minus strand of JAAAKG020026590.1, from coordinate 30,325 downwards.
AATAAGTGGTGGTAACTTATTCATCTCATTGAGGAATTAATTATCTTCTATCTAAAAACATTCATTCCTAAGGAGACATATTTCACTATCTATTGCCAATTAATCATTAATGCAATGTGCGTGGGCAATTAAAAACTATTAGATTTTTAATATATTTACTTAAAAATGGTTAAATTTCAAAGGTTATAAACGTAAAACTGTATATTTTTAAAGCTAAAGGTTCAGAATTACTAATATTACCAAAAAAAATTAGAATTACCTAATATAATCATCCTCAAGACCATCAATATCCAAAGAACAATATTTTGATCTTGTAACAATTTTAACAGAATCGTTTTTAAACGTAATAAGAGAATACCATTAAAATTATATTTTTCAACCAAAAAAGTATACTTTTCTACCATAAAAGATAAATTTTCATGCCAAAAAAAACGAATTTTCGAACAAAAAACATCAACTTTTAATAAAAAAATTTGATCTTCAAAAAACTATTGAACTATTTATTTAAATAATTGAAATTTCAACCTACGATGATAAATATTTAAACAAGAGGTTGAGTTTTCCAAAACAAACTTAAGTTTTAACCAAAAAGTTGAATTTACAACCAACAAATTTAAACTTAAGCAAAAGAAACGATTTTTAAAGAAAATATTTAAATTTTAATCAAAGGGTCAAATTTAAAAAGAAAAGAACGAACCAAAAAGATTCTTTTCCAAAAAAAAGACGCATTTTGAAATCAAAAAGATTAGATTTAAAACAAAATCGTGAAGGTACATTCTGAGCAAAAAAATAATTTTAAAACAAAAAAATAATTTTTAACTTAACCATTAAATCTTTGATAAAATATATGAACTCTCAACGTAAAAAAGATAAAGCCTCAATGGAAAATGTGATAGTTAATATTTCAACCAAAACAGACGAAATTTATACCAGAATATATAAATTAAAAAAAAGACGTATTTTCAAATTAGAAGATTAATTTTTACCAAAAGAAGGGGATAATTTAAAAAACTTACACGAATTTTCAACTAAAAACATTAATTTTCAACCAAAAATTGATAAAATTCTAACAAAATTAATTATCAATACAAGAAAAATAAATTTTGAACAAATTAGTCTACTTTTTAACCAGAGGTGAATTTTCCAACTTCAAAGAACACTGTAAAAAATGTATTCTAATTTTTCATTCTAATTTTAGTACGAAAAAAAGATTTTTATTTGGAATAAAAAAATAAAATACATTTAATATGCAGTTAAAAAATTATTTTTCAATCATAAAAACAAATTTCAACAATATAGTTTTATTTTTAAATACAATACAGAATTTACAATAAAAAATGCATTTGTAACCAAACAGTTGAATTTACAACAAAATAATTAAACTTTAAGCAAAAGAGGCGATTTTTAAACAAAATATTTAAATTTTTAACCGAAGGGTCCAATTTAAAAAGAAAAGAATAAACTTGAACCAAAAGCGATTGCACTTTGGAACTAAAAAAGATTAGATTTCAAAAAAAAATCGTGAAGGTACCTTGTCAGCCAAAAAAAAAAATTTTTAACAAAAAAATTAATTTTTGACCAAACCATTAAATCTTTTATTAAAAACATGAAATCTCAACCCAAAAAGATAATGTCTCAATGGAAAAGGTGAAAGCTAATATTTTAACCAAAACAGATGAAATTTCTATTAAAAGACATAAATTTAAAAAAAGACGAATTTTCAAATAAGAAGATTAATTTTTTATAAAAAGAAGGGGATTATTCAACCAAATACACGAATTTTCAACTTAAAACATTAATTAATCAATCAATTAAAAACATTAATCAACCAAAATTGATAAAATTGTTGTTACAAAACTAATTAGCAACACAAGAAAAATAAATTTTGAACAAATTAGTCTACTTTTTAACCAGAGATGAATTTTCCGACTTAAAAGAACACTGTAAAAATGTGTTTTAATTTTTCATTCTAATGGTTATACTTTCAAGCAAATACTAATTTTCTGAAAAACAGTTGAATTCCCCAACGTTTTAAACTAAAAAATATCAATTTTAGGCCCAAAATAGGACAATTTAAATTTTAGTAAGAAAAAAAAGATTTTTATTTGGAATAAAAAAAAACAGTTTAATTTAACCAAAGAAGAGGAATTTTTAACCAGAAAAAGATTTTTTATTCAATAAAGAGAAAAAAAGTTCAGTCTCAATGAGGAATTTTTCTTCTCAAAAAACTGGTTATCAATAAAGTACATTTAATATACAGTTAAAAAAATTACTTTTCAACCACAAAAACAAATTTCAAAAAAATAATTCTATTTTTGAATATAATAAAGAATTTACAATAAAAAAATTAATTTTTAACGAAACAGTTGAATTTTTGACCTAAAGGATGAATTTTCAACAATAAATACATTAATTTTCTACTATAAAGACGAATTTTCGAATAAAAAGATACATGTTTGAACAAAAATGGAATACTTATATTTTTAATTTAAAAAATTAATTTTCAACATAAAAAACGAATTTTCAGCAAATTACACGAATTTTTAAAACATTAATTAAATTTTCATGTAAAAATTAAATAGTTGTATTTTTAGTTCAAAATTAGTTTTCAACCAATTTAAAAGGATTTTTCAAGCAAATAGTTCAAAATTTAACAGGACAATTGAAAGTACTCTATAACAAAAGTTTTTATTTTTAAACAAAAAGATGAATTTTCAATCAAGAACGCTTTTTCAGCCAATGAAGAAAAAATGTAATAAAAAATGTTGAATTTTTTAGCCAAAGGCGAATATTCTACACAAAATTGGAATTTTGAAACCAAAAAGATAAATATTATACTAAGTACAGAGTATTTCTTTTTTACTTAAAAAATTCATTTTTAAGTAAAAAGAAAATAATAATTTTTAAGAAATTAGTTACATTTTTATGCATAGAAATTAATTTTCGACTATAATGAATAATTCACAATAAAAAAAATTGATTTTTACCAAACATTTGAATTTTCACTCATAAATATTAATTTTCTACCAAAAAGGGGAATTTTTGACAAAATTGTGAAATTTTGAACCAAATAATAGACTTGCATATTCATTCTCCAAATTTATAAATTTTACAAATAATTTTTTCGAAGTCAACACTTTTCTTGAAATAGTTGAGCACAATCTGTAAAATAAGTTAATTACTTCAAATACTTTTCAAAACTACAATTTTTTTAGGCAATTCGATATTTCCATTTCTTTTGAAATATTACAAAAAATCCACACACATTAATTTTTTTTATTTTAATGGAACAGTTCAGGCCTCAAAAATCGCGAATCTTATTTTTGTTTTAAAATGTTTAAAAGTCCACATTGCAAATACAATTTTTTGAAATAATTTCAAATTTTTAATAATATTTTAATTTTTTTAAACTTCTGAAGCTTCTAAATATATTTAAAAATTATTCGAAATTTTCCTAAGTTGAAAAAAATCTGCATAACTAAATAAAAATTGTCGTAAACGCTTCTGGATTATTTGTTTGATAATTAGGGAAATCTTTTTAAAATGTTTTAACGTGCTCGTTGAAAATTTTAATTATTAAAAAAAAATTAATCCTGAAAATTTACTAAAAATTTTGGAAATATTTTCAAATATTTTGAAATATTTGAGATATTCTCCTAACATTATTTTTTTAAAATAAAAAAACCTTATTCAATTGCTCAAGAATCCTAAGAAATCTTCTTGTTTTTCGCAATCATCAAAAATGTATATTTTGTATGCCATGTTTTTAAATCCTCAAGATTTCTATTTTCGATAACTTTTAAATATTATTTTAAAACATGTTTTGTTCACATACTTCTTTTAAAATAAATCTTTCCTTTTCCCTTAGAATCTTCCAAAGAACTCTGGAATGTTTCGAAATCTTTGTAAAGATTCTCTTGAAACTAATTTTTCAAAATAAAAAATCATTTTGAATTTCCTTCACAATCTTAAGAAAACTTTGGATGAATTCTCTTAAAACCATTCTGAATTTCTTGAAATTCTTCTAAACTTTTTTTACGAAATCTTTGAAAATCCATATTTCATTTAAAAAAATTCAAAATCTTTCGAGCTCGAATTATTTTTTAATCTTGTTTAAACTTCTAAATATCTCTTAAGCTTACTGGAATTTTTCCTAAGATTTTGTTCAAAAATGATCTAGATTCTTTATAGAAAGTTCAGAAAATCAGGACAGCGATGAAAAATCAGGAACTTCCTATAAAATTAAATGCCTAACGATATTTGAAAGGCCTTTTAAATCTTTAAATACCCTCTCTTCTTCAGAGGAACATGTCAAAATGAAAGCCAAGGTTCATTTATATATATATTTTTTTTAGTAAAACCCCTAATGCATTATCAAAGAAACAATTAAAAACACCTGAATTGTTGTCCTATCAGATTACTATTGACAACTCATTTCATGTGTCAAAAGTAAAGCATGACTCACGTTCGGCGCAATTGGGGGGGGGGGGAGTACTCGCATGCCTCGTAATCAAGCCAAATAAGTAGTTTTTCTATTTATTTGGTAACAAATTAAACTCATAATTAACGCTGCTCTCCAAAAGAATTTCAAAAAATAAAAATCTACCATTGAGGGATCACAAGTGTCAAAAAGAAGACGGAACATGAGTATAATCGGTACTAGCGCAAGTCTATGTTTTTGTAAAAGTTCGTAGGAAACCTAGTGGCTGTGATGCATTTCACTATTTTTTTCAGAAAATACGCGTATCGACTCACCGATAATGCAGGGAAACTTCACCGAAGTGGCTCAATAAACATGCAAAACGATCACAACTTTGGGAAAATTATCAAGACTGGAAAACTTTGAATGTTTTAGGAATGAAACCGAACTCTGACAGTAGTGCAACACACACACCGCCACACAAACTAGGGCGTCTGCCGGATACCGGAAGTCAGTGCTCCCATTCTGGTATCTTTTCGCACTGCGCATGCATTAAGTTGACAACCGGGTTGGTTATTGTTGGCGCTCTTTTTTAAAATGATTAAATGTGCAAGTCAATTGTTTGCAACATAATAATAATGGTAGAATTATTAAAAATAATTATTTGGTCACAAAATAGACTTATAAAGTGATAACCTTTTTTCAAAAATATTAATTACAAATACTTCTTATTATCGGTATGCATTTCACAATTACTATTTTCGGTAAATAATTGTAAATAAGATTTGAAAAATCATTTTAAATAAGCACATTAAAGGCAACTAATCCGGTTGCCTACGCGATGCGTGCGCAGTATGAACAGATACTGTTTTTGATTAGAAATTCAAATTTGTTTGGGTACAAATTCAATTGCTTGGTTGACAGTTGAAATAATATGTCTAAAAAATTGGTTTATTAGTTGCAGATTCTTCTTTTTGGTTGAAAATTAATCTTCTTAGTTAAAAATGAATTTTTTGTTGTTGAAAATGTAACTATTTTATTTTATTAGTTTTCTCTATTTTTACTGTTGAAAATTTAAATATTTTGTTGAAACTTCGTTTTTTTCTAGTTAAAAAACTGCATTTTTTCAGTTGAAAATTCATCATTGCAGTCAAAAATTATTTTTCTTATTCGAAAATGGTGGATAATTTACAGATTTAACAAACAATTATTTTAGTTGATTATAAACTGAAAATATAATTATACCATTTTTTGATAAAATTTCATCTATTATTATAAAAATTCGTGTTTGTTGTTTGTTTGTTTTTTAATGAATTGTTTTTTGCTTGAAAATTCCTCTTTTAGGTAGAAATTTATTTATTTATAAATTCATCTTTTGGTTGAAAATTTATTTGTTTCGTTGAAAATTTAAATACCTTCTTTGAACCTTCGTTTTTTTATTGCAAATTATTTTTTTACTAAACATTTAATTACTGAATTTTTTGGTTTGGAATTTCTCTTCCTTAGTTGCAAAATCAACTATTTAATTGCAAATTTATGTATTCTGCAGACATTTTTTTTTTTGGTAGAAGATTATTCTTTTTCTCTATAAATTAATTTCTTTGGCTAAATGTCTAATTATTTTTTTAAAAGTTCTATATTTTTTTGAAAATTATTTTTTAACTGAAAATTGATCTATTTTATTTAAAAATGAAACATTTAAATTTTTTATTTGAAAAATTAACCGTTTAATTGTAAAACTATTTTTTGTTGCAAATTCATGTATTTTTTAAAAATTACTCAATTTCGTTGTTTTTATGGTTGAAATTTTAACTATTCTATTCAGTTGAAAATTGTTCTTTTTTAGCTAAAAATTCAACCAATTGGTTGAAAATTCATGTATTTTATTAAAAACGAATCTCGTTTGAAAATTACTATTTTTTGTTGAAAATTAATCTCTTAAGTAGAAAAATGTTATTTTTGCTTAAAAATTAATCTTTTGTTAAACATTTTTTTGCTTGGCTACAAATTGAACTATTTTGTTGAAAATGCGTTTTGTTTTTTTCAAAAATAATTTTTAAAACTGAAAATGTAACCATGCCATATTTGGTAGAAAATATTTTTTTTAGTAGAGAATATATTTCTTTAGTTTAAAAAGTTAATTATTTTGTTGAAAATTAGATTTTTTCATTCAAAATCAATTTATTTAACTAAAAATTTAACCATTCTATTTTTTGTTGAAGATTTATTTATTTTTAGTTGCACATTCATTTTCATGGTTGAAAATATCATTATTTAAAAAAAATTATTTTCTGTTTGGTTTTAGGCTGTATTTTTTAAGACTGAAAATGTAGTGTAGTTTATTTTTGGTTGAAAATTTACTTTTTTTAGTGGAAAATTCAAATATCTGCCTATTTGATTGAAAATTCATCCACTTGGTTACAAATTTGTTTTTTTTAGTAGAAATTTAATCTTCTTTTTTAAAAAATCATCTTTCTGGCTGAAAATTAAAGTTTTTTAAATATCGTTATTTGTATATGTAAAAACTTTACTATTTCAATTATAATCAAAAAATTTTCTTTTTTATTTGAAAATTTAGCCATTTGGTTGAAAATTCATGTATTTTATTAAAAATTCTTCTTTTATTGTGGAAAATTAATTTTTTTAACTGAAAATATAACTACGCCATTGTTTGATGAAAATATTTTTTTTTAGTTGAGAATATATTTATTTAATTGAAAACTGAGCTATTTTGTTGGAAATTCGACTTTTTTTAAAATTAATTTTCGTGGTTGGAAAGTTAACAATGTTGTGAAAAATTCTATTTTATTTTTGTTCATAATTAAATTTTTTAGCCCGAAAATATAGCGATTCTATTTTTGTTGAAAATGTCCCTTTTTAGTGGAAAATTCAACTACTTGGCTAAAAATTTATGTATTTTGTTTTTAAAAAACTTCTATTTAGTAGAAAGTTATTGTTCTTGTTTAAAAATTCACCTTTTTGGTTGAAAATTCATGCATTTTTTAAAAATTCATCTTTTACGGTACAAAATTAATCTGCTTAATTAAAAATACATCTTTTTGTATGAAAAAGCATTTCTTTGATTGAAAATTTAACCATTTTTTTTTAAATTTCTGTATTTTGTTAAAAATTTCTTTTACGGAAAATTACTTTTTTTTATTGCAAATATAACTATTCTATTCATGGTTGAAAATATATTTTTTCAGTTGAGAATATATTTGTTTGGTTGAAAATTGAATTGTTTTGTAGAAAACTGAACTATTTTTTGAAAAATTCGTTTTTAAAAATTAAAATGAATTTTTTAAGTCTGAAAATGTTTTTTTTTATGTTAAAATTGAAAATTTCTATTTACGATTGTAAATTTATCTTGACGCGGTGAAAATTCAACTATAAGGTGTAAAAAATTAAAAAAAATTATTAAAACACGTACTTACAGACGTCCTTTAAGTAGACAAGAATGTTATTTATTTGAGAAATTCAGAACCACACTAGAAATACTGTCAATTAATTGAATTATAACATTTTTTTTATAACTGAATAAGTAACACATTTACTTAGTTTTTTTTAATAAACTATAAACTCTTATTATTAATTTGTATAAAAAAAGAAAATGTTCATTTATTCAATTTGAATTTTCGCGGAAATTTGACTAGAACAGCTAGCGCTACTAAGCGGCTGGAACTGTTAACCCCCCTTGAAGCACATTGTCAAGAATGTCAACTCGTGTCAAGTTATGTTGGTTATGTCAGTTGTTGTTGCCAAAGCGATGAGCGATGAACGGTGAGAACGTGATCGATAAACCTGCAGAGTGAAAAAAACAGTTGCAAAAAGTGTTTGCGCCTCGTAAATTGACATTCAGTTAACTCAAGGCTGAAGGAAATATCTGGAAATTACGTTTCCGATAAGCCTTAAATATCACTGTGTTATCACTTCTTCCGTGAGGTATATCCATGAGTCATCAATTTCTACCCTAGAATTTCACCGACTTTAAAAGTTCTTATCATAATAAAATATACAAAAAGCTTCGTCTGATTGAAAATGAGTGCAAAGTTCATCCAGCTCCAATCGGTTGATATTTTGGGTAAAATCTCCCCCTACCAGGTTCTTCTGCAAGGATTTATTCTCCTCTGGGTCGCCTGGTTCGTCACGAAAAGGAGACACGGAGAGCGTGGACAACAACCCTCAGAAGAAGAGGTTCAAAGAAAATTATCGGAATGGCGACCAGAACCTCTGATCACACCAGTCCCAAAGGATCATCCTTCACTGGCTCCAAAAAGGCTCACTTCCTTGGCTGGAAAAAGGGTGACAGTTGATGGAAAAGATTGTTTAAATCTTGCAACTCACAATTATTTGAGCCTAATCGGAAATAATGAGATTCAGGAAAAAGCAGTCTCAACCGTTCAAAAGTATGGTGTTGGTTCTTGTGGACCCAGAGGATTTTACGGGACTGTTGATGTTCACCTGGAATTGGAAGAACGTTTAGCCAAATTTATGGAGGTTGAAGAAGCGGTCGTTTACTCCTACGGATTTAGTACAATTGCTTCTGCAATTCCGGCTTATTGTAAACGAAGGGATCTTCTTTTTGTCGACGAGAAAGTGAATTTTTCGATACAAAAAGGCTTGGATGCTTCCAGGTCCGGTATCAAGTATTTCAAGCACAACGATGTCCAGGATTTGGAGAACTTGCTGATTGATCAGGAAAAGCTTGACAAGAAGAATCCTAAGAAGGCAGCAAAGACGAGGAGATTTCTGATTGTGGAGGGAATCTACATGAACACGGGAAGCATTTGTCCTTTGCCAGAACTTGTTGCTTTGTGCAAAAAATACAAGTTGAGGATCTTTGTTGATGAGTCGATCTCGTTTGGGACGATTGGTGAGCATGGGAGAGGAGTGACGGAATATCTTGGAGTTCCTGTACAGGATGTTGATATGATTATGGGTAAGAAATTACAACAAAATATTTGTATGCATTGGTATTTCATTGGTACTTCACACTATTTTCTCTGTTCTTCTTTTCCCCCTTTTTTTTATAGAACTCCTCTTTTTTCTCCTGCTTTAAAATATTTTCCTATTTTTCTCTTTTGGAAACTGTATTAATATAACCTAATAAAGAAATCCAGAGACTTTTTGGTACAACGTTAATTTTTTTAAATTGAAAAGTCTCTTATACTTTTGATTGATAATTTATCTTTCTGATAAATAATTTTATTATTTGGTTCAAAATTTAATTATTCTGTTGAAAAGTCTTCTCTTTCAGTCCATACTTTAATTGTTTTCTTGAACAGTCGTCTTTTTGGATAGAAAATTCGCCCTTATAGATTGAAAATTCATCTTTGAATAAAAAAGAATTCTTTTAAAAAAAAGTAAAAAATTTTTCTTTGACATTTAACTATTTTTAAATAAAAATTCTATTTAATTACTTTGTTGTGAAGTCTTCTTTTTTAAACGAAAATTCCTCTTTTTTATAGAAAATTAATTCTTATGGTTTGCAAATTCATCTCTTGTTAAGAGTAATATTATTTTATTCAGAATTGGTTCAAAATTTAACTATTTTGTTGAAAAGGCATCTTTTTGGTCGAAAATTCCACTTTTTATGGTTCATTCTTATTTTTATTAGAAAATTCGTTTTTATGGATTACAATTCTTCTGTGTTAAGATAATATTTTTTGTTTCAAAGTTAATTATTTATGTTGGTAAAACCTTCTATTATATTTATTTTTGGTCAGAATTCGTCTATTTTTCTTAAAAACTGTACTATTTTGTGGAATATTCAAATATTTTTTTAATAATCTCCTTTTTTTGAATTCAAATTTTGTGTTAAAAATTCAGCTTTTCGGGTAGAAAATTCGTCCTCATATATTAAAAATTGGTCTTTGGACAGAAAAATAATCTTTTTGGTTGAAAGAATTAATCTCTTTTTGTTGTATATTCTATAATTTTTTAAACATTTTATTATTTTGTAGATAACTCAATTCTTTTGTTGAAAATTCTATTAGTCTGTTAAAAAATCTTATTTTTGTTCGAAAATTGAACTGTTTTGTGAAACATTCGTATTTTTTAGATAAAAAATATGTTCTTATGGCTTGATAATTCATCTCTTGATTAAAGTAATCTTTTTTTTCTTTAAAGTTATCTTGTTTGGTTGAAAAAATTTGTTTAAAATTTTATTATGTTGCTGGAACTTTAATTATTTTGTTAAAAATTCTTCTTTTTTGTTTGAAAATTTAAATGCTTTATGGATCTTTTGTATTTTTGGATATAAAATTCGGTCTTGTGGCTTAAAAGTAATCTTTTTCAATGTAAATATTTTTTATCAAAAGTCCACTATTATATTTTTAATTCTTGTGCTTTGATACTAAATTAATTCTTATAAATTCAAACTGAATAAACGTTCATCTCTTGGTAGAAAAATCATCTTTTTGTTTCAGGAATCACCTATTTTTTTTGAAAATTTTATCATTTTTGTTAAAAATTATTCTTTTTTTTATTACATATTAATCTCTGTGTTTGAAAGTGTAACTTGTATTAGAAGTAATGTTTTGTTAACTATTTATATATTTTGGGTTGAAAATTTCACTGTTTTGTACCAAATTCGCAATTTTGACTTGAAAATTTCACATGTTTGTTCAATTTTCTTTTTTTCTTCACGGAAAAATTTTTCTTAGTTATCCATTTGCGTATGTGGTTACAAATTTAAACATTTTGGTAGAAAATTCAACTATTTTGAGCTGTGAAGTCTGTAATAACTCGTATTTTCAACTGAAATATGTCTCTAAAAATAATTTTGTAATCACATTAATTTAAATTGTTTGAACATTCAGCGATTTTGTTCAAAAGTACTTTTTTTTTTTTATAAAAATAAATTTTATGTTGAAAATTTAACTATTTTCTTGTAATTTCCCATTTTTTGGGTCGAAAATTCCACTGTTTTGTAACAAATTTACATTTTTGACTTGAAAATTTAAATTTTTTTTGAATTTTCGTTTTTTCTTCACTGAAACGTGATTGTTAGTTAAAAATTTGCCTCTTCGATTTCAGCTTTGTTTATTGGGTTGCAAATGTAACTGTTAAAAGTACATATTTTTAATTAGTGAATCAGCATCTGAATCTGTGCATTTTAAATTTAACTCTAAATAGAAAAAACATAAAGTTCGTTCAACACATTGCGACTACGATAAGCATCTGTTACGAGCAGTTTGTGAGTTTAATGGTCTTCACATGTAATCAGTTTTTTATAACAAATTTTTATTTTATGTATACAACGAAGAATTATTCAGTGGTTTTTATGTAAAATGTAAATAAATATTACTGGCAACGTATAATTTTGAACTTTTTATTTTCTGTACAAATTCTTTAAAAAAATGTTCATATTATTGGTTTTTTCTTCGAATTTTTTATTTTTCATACATATTGTAGCACAGTGTCTTTAAAATGATTTATAAAATCATTTAAAAAATTCTATTATTGCTTTCCATAAATCTTGACAGAAGCTTCTGAGTGTACTTTAGAAAAAATAATTCAGTTTAAAATTGTTTATTTAAGAGTAGTTATTTAGAGTTTTAGATTTTGCTTTCCCTTTAGGGAAAGGTTACAATTCTTATTTATTTCTATTGATCAAGGCCTTGTTTTATTCATTGAAGAATTCTCTACAATTCTATTTGGGTGGTTTTAATTAAAATTTAAACTATGATTGTTTATAACAATAATAACTGTATGATTTCTCAATTAATTTTTTTAAATAAAATCAACCCAAATAGAAATTTAGAGATTCATTCGAAGAATAAAATGAGGGCTTGATCTTTGGGATTAAATAAAAATTATAACTTTTTCCTGAAGAGAAAGAAAAAACTAAACCTTTCAATAACTACTGTTAAATAAACAAATTTAATCTGCGTTCTTTTTTTCTGATGTGTGCTTAGAAGCCTCCATCAATATTTACAGAAATTACGAATAAAAATTCAAACAGAAAACACAAATTTTCCATTATGGCTAATTTTATGTTGAAAAGAACAAAATTACTCAAAAAGATCATTCGAAAAATAAAATAATGAATATTCATGCTCTACTCAAAAACTTAGTTGGGGCCCACCATAAGGGTCTAAAATAAATCCCGTTTCGGAGACCATTTGATTTAAAGTCATTTCAAGCACACCGTAAACTATTTTGTTAACAAAAATTTTTCTTTAGTCAAAAAATTCAACTGATTTATTAAACATTCATCTTTTTGGATGTAAATTTCGTCCTTTTGAAATGAAAATTTGTCTTTTGGTTAAAAATTCAACTATTTGTTTCAGATCAATTTTTTTTTTTTTTTTGAGTTAAAAAATGAACTTTGTTGTTGATAATTTAAGTGTTTTGTTGAAATTTCATAATTTTGAGTCGACTATTCCTCTGTTTGGTATAAAATTCGCATTTTTGACTTCAAAATTTCACATTTTGTTAAATTTTCGTTTTTTCTTCACTGAAAAATGATTCTTAGTTAAAAATTTTCCTCTTTGCTTTAAAATTTTTTCATGTTGGTTGCAAATGCAACTGTTAAGAAAATCATATTTTGAAGTTGAAAATTGAACTCTTTATTTCCAAAAATCGTCTTTTTGGTTTGAAATTTCAATATTTTGGTAGAAAACTCAATTATTTTGTGCTGTGTAATCTTCAATAACTCCTCTTTTCAACTGAAATATGTCTCTAAATATTAATTTCTAATCCCCTTTATTTTAAATTTGCTGAAAATTTAACTATTTTGTTGAAAAGTAATCTTTCTTTAGTCGAAATTTCAAGTTTTTTGTTAAACATTCGTCTTTTTAGATACAAAATTTGCCCGTTTGGATTAAAAATTCAACTATTTGTTTAAAAAATAATTTTTTTTGTTACAAATAAACTATTTCGTTGAAATTTCATATCTTTGGGTCGGATATACCACTGATATGTACAAAATTAGCATTTTCGACTTGAAAATGTCACATTATTGGGAATTTTCTTTTTGTCTTTACTGAAAAATGATTCTTATTTAAAAATTTGTCTCTTTGGTTTGAGAAATTTTTTTGGATTGCCTTTTTTGGTTTGAAATTTCAACATTTTGGTAGAAAATTCAACTATTTTGTGCTTTGACGTCTGTGTTAAGTCTTTTCAACTGCAATATGTCTATAAATAAAATTTATAATCCCCTTTATTTTAAATTTGTTAAAAATTCAACTCTTTTTTTAAAAAGTATTCTTTCTTTGGTCGAAAATTCAACAGGTTTGTTAAACATTCGTCTTTTTGGATATGAAATTCGTCCTTTAGGATTCAAAATTCATCTTTCGGTTAAAAGTTCAACTATTTGTTTGAAAATTAATTTTTTTAAAGTAAAAAATTAACGTTTTTGTTGAAGATTGAACTGTTTTGTTAAAGTTTCATATTATGGGTTGAAAATTCCATTGTTTTTAATAAAGTTCCCATTTTTGATTTAAAAATTTCATATTTTGTTGAAGTTCGTTTTTCTTCACTGACAAATTATTCTTGGTTAAAAATGTCTCTGTTCTGTTCGATAATTATTTTTTTTTGCAAATGCAACTGTTAAAAATTTATATTTTCAAATTGAAAATCCAGCTCTTTATTTCAAAAAATCGTCTTTTTGGTTCGAAATGTCAATATTTAGGTAGAAAATTCAATTATTTTGTGCTGTGACGTATGTGATAACTCTTTTTAACTGGATTGTGTCTGAAAATAAAATTTCTAATTTCCTTCACTTTAAATTTGTTGAAAATTTAACTATTTTCTTAAAAAGTAATCATTCTTTAGTCGAAAATTCAACAGTTTTGTTCAACATTCGTCTTTTTGAATACGAAATTCGTCCTTTTGGATTGAAAATTCATCTTTCGGTTGAAAATTAAACTATTTGTTTGACACTTAATTTTTGAAAAGTTAAAAATGAACTTTTTTGTTGAAGATTTAACTATTTTGTTAAAGTTTTATACAATGGGTCAATTCCAATGTTAATAATTCCAATATTAATAATTCCAATGTTTTGAATAAAATTCGCATTTTTGACTTGACAATTTCACATTTTGTTGAATTTTTCTTTTTTTTTCTTCACTGATAAATGATTCTTGGTTAAAAATTTTTCACTTCTGTTTGAGAATTCTTTTTTTTTTGCAATTGCAACTGTTAAAAATTTATATTTTCAAGTTGAAAATCCAACACATTTTTTTGTAAACTGTCTTTTGCGTTTGAAATTTCAACGTTTTGGTAGAAAATTCAACTATTTTGCGCTGTGACGCTTGTGATGTTTGTGATAACTATTTTTAAGGGAAATATGTCTCTAAAAATAAAATTTCTAATCTCCTTCATTTTAAATTTTTTGAAAAATCAACTATTTTCTTGAAAAGTAATCATTCTTTAGTCGAAAATTCAACAGGCTTGTTTACCTATTCGTCTTTTTGGATATAAAATTCGTTCTTTGGATTAAAAATTCATCTTTCGGTTAAAAATTTAACTGTTTGTTTGAAAATTAATTTTTTTTAAGTTAAAAATAAACTTTTTTGTTGAAAATTTAACTATTTTGTTAAAGTTTCATATTATGGGACGAAGATTCTATTGCTATGAATAAAATTCGCATTTTTGACTAGACAATTTCACATTTTGATGAATTTTCGTTTTTTCTTCACTGACAAATGATTATTGGTTAAAAATTTTTCACTTCAGGTCGAGAATTCTTTTTTTTTGCAAATGCAACTGTTAAAAATTTATATGTTTAAGCTGAAAATCCAACAAATTTTTTGGGAAACCGTCTTTTGGGTTTGAAATTCAAACATTTTGGTAGAAAATGCAACTATTTTGTGCTGTGGCGTATGTGATAACTCTTTTCAACTGAAATATGTCTCTAAAAATAAATTTTCTAATCCCTTTCATTTTAAATTTGTTAAAAATTCAACTTGTTTGTTAAAGAGTAGTCTTTCTTTAGTCGAAAAGTCAACTGGTTTGTTAAATATTCGTCTTTTTGGATATAAAATTCGTTCTTTTGTATTGAAATTTCATCTTTTGGTTGAAAATTGATATATTATGTTTGAAGGTGAATCCTCTAACTTTGTTGTTGAAAAATAGTTCTTTCGATTAAAAATTCAACTATTTGTTTGAAAATTAATTTTTGCTTGAGTTGCAAATGAACCTTTTTGTTAAAAATTTAACTATTTTTTTGAAATTTCATTTTTTTGGTCGAAAATTCCACTTTTTTGTATCAAATTCATATTTTTGACTTGAAAATTTCACATTTTGTTGAATTTTCATTTTTTCTTCACTGAAAAATGATGCGTAATTAAAAATTGCTCTCCAAATGATAATTTTTTGTGGGTCGCAAATGCAACTGTTAAAATTTCATATTTTTAAGTTGAAAATCCAACTCTTTATTTCAAAAAATCGTCTTTTTCGTTTGAAATTTCAACATTTTTGTCGAAAATTCAACTATTTCGTGCTATTACGTCTGTGATAACTCTTTTCAACTGAAATATGTCCCTAAAAAAAATTTCTAATCCCCTTTATTTTATATTTGTGGAAAATTCAACTATTTTCTTAAAGAGTGATCTTTCTTTAGTCGAAAAGTCAACTGGTTTGTTAAATTTAAATTTCATGTTTGAAAGTTATTTCTCTGTCTTGTTATAAATTAGTTTTTCGATTAAAAAATCAACTGATTCTTTGTAAATTAATTTTTGCTTGAGTTAAAAATTTAACTGCTTTTTTGAAATTTCATATTTTTCGGTCGAAAATTCCATTGTTTTGTTTCAAATTCGCATTTTTATGACTTGAAAATTTCACATTTTGTTGAATTATCGTTTTTTCTTCACTGAAAAATGATTCTTAGTTAAAAATTGCTCTCTTCAAATAAATTTTTTTTGGGTTGCAAATGCAACTGTTAAAAATTCATATTTTTAAGTTGAAATTCCAACTCTTTATTTTTAAAAATTGTCTTTTTGGTTTGAAATTTCAACATTTTGGTCGAAAATTCAATTATTTTGTGCTGTAACGCCTGTCAGTGAAAAATTATTTTTGGTGAAAAATTGCTCTCTTCAAATAAAATTTTTTTTTTGGTTGCAAATGCAACTGTTAAAAATTCATATTTTTAAGTTGAAAATCCAACTCTTTATTTTTAAAAATTGTCTTTTTGGTTTGAAATTTCAACATTTTGGTCGAAAATTCAATTATTTTGTG